>JAMXBD010003360.1:0-124545 GCA_024138025.1 Combretum micranthum | reverse complement strand
TTATAGTTTCTATATTTTATTTATTATTATTATTATTATTATGAGACTACCAATAAGGCACCGACAAAGGAATCATACTAGCAGTGCCGATGATTGATGAACTTGTACGGGCGAGTTTGAGAGCTTGCTCATGCCCAGCCAATGGGCTAGAAGTTCCATGTAGGCTGAATGCATTTCAGTCTGAAACTTCCTTGATGGTCCATGTTCAGGCCCGAAATTAAATGGGCGGACACAGGCCAGAGCATAATGTTAAGGAGGGTAAAAGGATGGTAGATCATTGGACTACTTATTTGTTGTTGTTTGGTATATAGTGATTGTGTCAGTATTAAGATGCTCATGCTTTTTTTTCCTTTTTTTTTAACTATTTTAATACATGATGGTAAAAAAAAAAAAATTATATAGGAATTTAATTTATCCAATTAAGAGTCAATGTTCATACCATTAAAGAACTATAAAAAGAAATTCCAATTGGGCAAGCTATGGGCCCGAGCCCCGGAACTTACACAATTCGGATATCCGTTTGATATGCGGACGAGGTTTCATACTCACGTGGCATGTTATGTGCCTGAGGCAGACCATGGCCCATAACAATTGTTAACGAAATCCGAGGAAGCGTACAAGAGAATGCGGTCCATGCCAAATCTGATGATCTCTTTCAATTACTATGGTATTATCGGGGTTTGGTCTTGTTTTGTCGGTTGCGAATGTTGCAAAATCATTTGACTAATTAAAACAAGGAAAATCATCTAAATGAACATTTGTAACTCAAGAGGAATAAGCATCCGTCATACATCGAGGGTCAGATTTAAATTTTCACTTTCTTCGTGGTTATAATAGTAATTAGAGGAAAAGAAAATACCATCGAATCCTACTTTACTCTTCTAAATGAATATACATACATCACATAGCTCCAGAGGATTAAGGATTCTACCATTGAAGAGTTAGGATCTACTTCGTATTCTAATCATTTTGATATCATATTTTTATTATTTTCAAACTGATATTTATCAAGAAACAGATATCAATGAAAAACTGATAATTTTACTTATAAATTTATCAAATAAATATGATACAGAAATGATACTAATATAATATAAATAAGTTATAGATGCGGATCAAATATAGATATGATAAAGATGAAAATCTGATAATCTAAACAGATTAATACATTAATGATCAACTGTTTTAAAATATTCAACAAGTCATATATGTTTGTTTCATTGAACTAAAAAGTTACATATACTGCCGACATAAGTAACTAGGTATTCATATTTTTCCGCTTTTGGTGTATATTATATATATACATACATATATATATACACCATATTGTTTTGGTTTTTCAATATTTTAAAGTGAGGTAATCATATATTGTTATATTATGTTCCGAGTAAATTTATACCGTTAGTATTGAACAAGCCTAAATCTACTTGTCTTAGGCCACAAGGCAAGATATAGTTAGTTGGTTTAGGATTGTCGAACACTACCACTCCGATATTTAAGTCAACCAGCAACAGATGGTTAAAAAAAATGTGAGAATTAATACGTTTAACATTAACTTGGCTGGGGTATTTATTGTAACAATGATATTAATTCTGCAAGTAGATCAACTAAAATAAGAAAATTGCTTATGACTATCTAAGAAAGTGCATCTAAGAGAATTTAGTAAGTGCATCTCCATAAATTAGGAAACCTTATAGAGATTGAAGACAACTAGTAAGTTGGCTTGCTCTTTAAAGAATTCAAGCGATTTTTTAAGGGTTTACGATGAGTGCATCTCTGTAAATTAGGAAGCCTAATAGAAATTGAAGATAATCAATAAGTTGATTTGTTTTTCTTATGTCTCCAAGTGATTTTAATAAGTTACAATGAGATTAATAAGAAGGCATCGAGTTGTTGCTAAGTAGGGTGGCTTGATTGGACCTTATGAGCCTTTGAATCATCATGGTCTGAACAAATCAGCTTATGGGCTCACAATCTGGCCCATGACATAAAAAGATTAGATTAGAGCTAAAAATCCATAGCAAAAATTATCTATCAAAAGGATAATATTTTGAAAGTAACTTTTTTTGTTACCAAAAATTATATTTATTTTTTGTTTAGTTGAGCAAAATTTTCCATTTTAAGAAAGTCTATATAGTAAACATAAAAATGAAATTTACCTCATTTTTTTTTTCGCAAAGAAACGTACCTTATTTGATAGGAAAAAAAATTGGTTTCTTTTGTTATTTCTTTTCCTTATAGTTTTAAAGAGACTTTCCATGTATTTAAAATGGTATTTAACTTTTGCTTACTCTTAACTTAAATTGGAAGGACCTTTGTTCCAAACTAAATTGAATCTTTCTAGGAGGGACCAGATTATAGATCTACACTATTTATAGCTTGTAGGTTGTAAGTGAATATTAAAAATCATAGCATATATTTTAGATGCATTTTTTTTTCAGAATTTATCATTAAAGTGTGGAATATAGAGTTTAAGACCTGCATATCCTATATAAATCATGAAATACGTACACTAAGATACATGTTTCCTCATGGCCATATATTCACATATTGGTGTGATATTTTCATCGATTGTTTTTCCATATAGTTCCAATGAATCCTCTAGTTCCATCAACATTATATGGCTTACATAGATACAACATGTGAGCTATGAGGTGCCGAGGTAGCTTGGGCATAAGTAATCTAACACTTAAGTCAGTTGGAAACTCCATAAAGTGAAAATCATAACAAAAACTAGAAGAAAAAGTGGATATTAGTGATGGAGTTTTCTCAATTGCCCTATGGTGTGGATTGTTCTAGATTTATCCATAAAAGGGGCTAAGGATATACAAAGAGGTTCAAAGCATTCTTAATGATGGGAAGAGTCCTAGAGGTCCCTAGGCCTTGCGTCTCCTTTCATGTGGAGGGTTATGCATAGATAAACTTACCAACCTATGAAAGACATGTTCTTAATGCTTATAGGGGCTTTATTAGGTGACGGTTTACAAGTTTTATTGGTAAGGAAAAGAAGCTTCAACACAAGAGAATAATTTGTATTTCCCTCCTATATAAGGATGCAAATGGTTTGACCTTTGACTTGAATGAACTAGTTGAAAAATGACTATCAATATTGCCTTATGAAAATTATTAATGAATTAATATCGATTATAAAAAATATAATTTAATTCTGACATTTTCTTAAAACTTAAATCTGTTCTACTTAATCATTGTATAAAACAAAAACCCCAAAGTATGTTATGTAGGTGCTATTACGTTGTTAAACTCATGATTTTACATAGAATGATTAGAAAGTCTATAGAATCAAAATGTAGAAATAAAAGTTTTTACAACCTATGCAAAATAGTTTTGTAAAACTATAAATATGTTTATAAAAATTATAAAAAACTTTAAATAGACAATAAAAGTAAAAAAATAAAGAAATTAAATTCTTTTTATCATAATAACTCTTATTCCATATATAATATACATAAAAAGAGCGAATATAGTCAAAATTAAGTTCTTTTCTATTAGTTTATTTGAAAGAAGTCATAAATTAAAAAAAATAAAAAATTTTAACTTATATTAAATTTTTTATTATAGAAATGAAATAAATAAGTTTTCTTATCAACTCTATAGCTATAACTTGATTTGAATGAATTCCATAAATATAAAACAAGAGAGTTAGAGGAGAAGGGCAAAAGATGGAGAGAGTGTGTGAAAACAAAATTATAAAACAATAAGAAAGATGTATTATTGTAATAGTTGACGAACTTGTAAAAACACAGTTGAATTTTTCATATTTGTCTTATTTGAATTAAATAGGTAAAATCGATAAACTAGGTTAAAATGTAAGATTTTACCAAGTTTACGTGTGGACTCGATTGAAATCATAAGATTTTATAAATAAAAAAAAACGATTCTATATAGGATTAAACTTGAAAAGGCCTCATAAAATCATAAACTCGTAGAATTATATGGATAAAATAGCGATTTTGACAACTATGGTGTTATTATTTATTTTTTATAAGTGGAATTAGATCTTGTAAGTGATAACTAGAACTCCAAATGAGCCGAGCGTATAAAGGTTGAGGCTAGACTCGGTTAAAATTTATTGAGCTCAAGCTTGAGCCAAGCTTTTTATCGAGCTTGAAATTTAGGCTTTTGCTTATGCTTGGCCCATTTTCAAATTGAGCTTGAATTGATCTAAGCTATTTATCGAGCCTACCGAGCTTTTTATCAAGTATGAAATTTAATTTCGAGCTCAATTCATTCAAATAACTTGTTTACAATTTTTTTCGAACCTAAAATATAATATATAATTATTGATATATATACATATACACAACTACTAAATAGAAATTAGTTTTTGTTGTTCTAATTATATAGTTATATATAATATGTCATGCATACAACATTCACAAATCTTCTAATAAGTTTATTAACATGCCTACTTGTGGGCTTGTTTATAAAACTTAAATAAGTTTATTCACGAGCTGCTTGTGAGCCTAAATCAAAGTTCGAACTCAATTTATTTAACAAAAAGTAGCTCACGAGTAGCTCGATTTATTTGCAGTCTTAGCGATAACCTTTATGTAATATTACTTTATGATAATCATTTGAAGTAGTATTAGTAAATCTGTGATCCATATGTGATTAAGTTGCTGAAAATTACTAGATAAATGTACTCGTTATACATGGAAGAATCGATAGGCTATTGGACAATTAGCGTTATATATATATATATATATATATATATATATATATATATTGATTCATTGAAATACTATGTATGTCAGGACACGGAAGCAAAGAAGTTAATGAAAAGAATGCAATATGAGGGTTACGGAAATATTTATCAAGAAAATTAGATTAGATAATGATTCTAATAAATATGTTGAAATATTCACCAAAGATAATGAAGAAAAAAAATAAAGAAAGGACTTTTCTCTTGATTTTTCTCCCCTTGAATATCTAATTTTCCTCAAAGTACTGACTACTATATCATTGTTGCTTCCTAACTTAAGTTTGCTTTCAACTAAGCTAAAACGAACTTACTTGTCATATTTATGATTATCTAATTAAATAAGCAAGTAAAATAAAATAAATAAAAGTTAATATTATCTAAAAACTAATTATGAAAATCCTCATGCCATATGGAACGACGATATGGATACGAACTTCTATGATTGTATTAATTATCTTCGTTAATACACCTTATAAGTTTTTATGGATACAACTTTTAAGATGATTCTAGATTGTAATATAATTTTTTATTCCAAAAATAGGATGGGAGGAAGATTTTATATCCTATCTATTTTATAATAATTCCATTTTATATGAAAATAAACACACATATATGTGTTTCATTTCATAACTTAAGTGAAAAGTAGTAAAGAATCTAAAAGCAAAGCATACGTTAAATGATAGGGATAGACTTCAACTAATTTGCAAATTATAATTGGACGGAACTTTAATCTTGTAAGAGCCAATTAGGAAAAAAAAATGAAAAGTTAATAATTTATTTAGGTACTGAACTATCTATATCTAATGGCAAGTGTGTAAAAATATATAAGCAATCCAAGTATATCTCAATAAAGCTAAACACTAATAACTTGGAAGCTTGAACCTCGATATAGATATTATCCTAAAAGTTGCCAGTGACCTTTCACACTTTGATAAATTAATAAATAATCGTTTTTAAATTTAAGTATAACTCTCTAAAATTTTCACCTTAATGTTGGATATCCTCTTAAACTTATCAACATGCGTGTTAATGCTCTCTAAAATTTAACCTTAGTATGATAATTGTTGGTCCCGAAATGATAACCAAGAGGGGGGGTGAATTGGTTATAATAAAAATTTTGACCAAATTTTCACACACTTGGTTATACTAATAAAATGGCTTTTGATCTTTATAAAATAAATGAATTTGATGAAAAACTTCTTTAAAATAATAAACCAAAATTATCCTATATGAATAATCTCACAAATATTTAAACTATAGTTTGAAAACTTTCTTCTCGAAACCTTCTGACCAACTCTCTGACTCAAGAACAATAAGAACAACACTCTCTGATTAACTTTCTGACTGACGATCAAATGCAATAAAACAAATTAAAATTACACGAATTAAAGAGAGGTGAGTAAGAGAGAAATGCAAAACGAATTATAGAGGTTCCGCCTTGAGCGTCAATCCTCTCTTCCAGCTCCAAGCCAGGGTCACCGGTAATCCACACCGGTTTTGTTCCACTAATCCAATAAATAAGAATAGTTACAAAAAGTTCACAATTCACTCAGCTTGATTCTCTCAACAACCAATCTACTGAGCCTACTTGCAACTCACAGTCACTAAAAATTTATCAAAATCTGAGGAGAATAAAGTAAAGGTCCTCGACGGTTTTTATACGAAAGAACAATGAAAATAATGACAGTAATTTCGCTCTTGAATGCTTTTGAATTCTCGTTATTTTTTTTTACGTTCTTCCTCTATTTCTTTAAGTTGTTCATATATATTTGTTCTTCTCAACACTTGAAAACAATCTGCTGCGTTCCAGATTAACTTGTTTTCCAGATTTCTCGCAAAAATGAAGATTTGTTCCTGATATGTCGAGTACAATATCTCTTCAAGTCTATCCTCATCTGGATTTGAATTTTGAATCGTCTGATAAGCTTCCTCGAGAGTGAGATAACTTCAAATCTCTACAATTTTGCATGAATATCTCAAACAAACAAATTCAAACATTCCTCTTGTTGATCACGTCTTGAATCTGTTCAATGTATCACGCCTGGGATATTTATTTTTCTGTTCCATGAATTTCTGACTTCGGACAAGCTCCTGAAATCTTGTATATGTATTATGAAAAAAAAATATCCGAACATTACTTGCATAATCTTATCCCAAATTAATTTTCAAATTACTTAAACTTTCTCATCTTATTTTAATTAGAAAATAATAAAATACCCTGTGGATTATGAACCAACTTTTGTGGAACAGATTAGACATATTTCCCAAATATATTTAATCATTGGAGCTAGGTCTTCATCATATCAAATATTTTGTTTTTCTTCATATCGTATCTTCTGACATTCCTTCTGCCTTTCATCTGTGTACTTGTTCATAACTAACGTTCCTTCTGCCTAAGCTTCTGACTTATCATTTTTCCTTTGTTCATAATAGATGTTCCTTCTGCTAAGCTTCTGACTTATCATAAATATTTGAATCCTCTTGAATAAACTTTCTGGATAACTTTCTGATAAAACATACTCAAAATAATCGTTATTTCATTAATTTTTGTTATCATCAAAATCCTTGATTGAGAGAAACCAACATATTTGTATACGTAAAAACTTGTTTCGAGTACTAAATTTTTTAAAATTAAATTTTATATGGGAAAAAATATACAAAAACTTGTTTTATGTTTTAAATTATTTAAAACTAAATTTTAGTTATTTGGTTAAATTTTTTTGTAAAAATTTATGTATTATTTTTAATATTATCCCTAATTTCATCACTCTCAAATTAAAACATAGATGTTTTTTCTTTTCTTTTTAATTGAAGATGGAAAAAAAAAAAACAAATTCTTCAAAGAATTCCTAGCCAATGAAATATAATAAAATTTTCCAAAAAATAAAAGAGAGATAAATTTAAGATTGGAACACAAGACAACAGGGCCTCCTAATTTGAGCCTCAAACTCCTTTCCTTTCTCCGACCACTTTGTATTTCTCATTATCCTCAAACGAAACCACCACAAAACTACACACAAACACAGCACAGCACCCACACACTCGAGAAAAAGAGACGACGAAGAAGAGACCGTCCTCTCTCTCTTAAAGTTACTTATGGCTTCGGAGTCATTAGCAATGGCGGGTTCGTGTTCATCCACAATCTGCAACCTTAATGGGTCACAAAGAAGACCCCTTTCTCTTCTCTCTCCCACAACACGTTTCCTGGGTCTTGCTCCTCGTACTGCTTCCACTTCACTTGTTTCTTCCTCTGCTTCTCAGTTCCTTGGCGGTGTCAGGATCTCCAACGAAAGCTCGAAACTTTCGAGTTTGTGTCACAAGGGGAGGAGAAATTTCTCTGTTTTCGCCATGGCTGGTGAAGGTATATGTTTATAAAGCTCAAATTCTGCTTGAATTATGCCTATTCAATATATATATATATATGTAGTTGCTGTTATGTACTTTAATGGTGATTATCTTGTTGTTAGATGATTTGAGTGTAGTTTTTATATTGGTTTTTGTCCGTAAATAATTCAAGTAAGTATCTTTTGTGATGCATTTTGTTTAAAGGAAATCGTTTTCTGGGTTCTTCTTCATTCTAAATTAGATAGTTTGTGCATAGTAGAATCATGTGGTTGTAAGTGATGATTGGAGGTAATAGTGTTTAGAATATGTTTTCTGCAAAGCGATTTCATCCTTTTTGTCTTTCATTGTGCATTCATAGTTTCTTCATGTGTCTTGTTTTCGGGGAAGTGAGGAAAGAGATTTTGAAGAGGGATATGGTTGTTGGTTTGCTTCCTAGAAGTTGAATATTTGGAGCAGATGATCAAATTCGTATTGTTTTGGGGTGCAATTGCGGCTCTATATTAATCTCACTCTCTGTTTTCCAGTTTAGTTTATGCAAAATCTGATGTTCAAATTATTTCATTGCACACTGTGAAGACAGTCCTTTCTCATGAGTGAATGTTCTGATACACTTGAGTGAAAGCTGCATGCATCTGGGCATGGAGGATTGCAGTCCATGCCATGCGATGCGTTTAATTTTTTGTTTATACTCTAAATATATGGATTTCCCATGTTTGCTTTCGGAACATAGGTCAAGCAATTTTTTTCTTGTAAGAGAGTGGCACATTCATCATGGAGGATTGTAGTCCATTTTTTATGAGTTGGCTTTTTGAATGCAACTTATACGTGTGCTCTTCTTCATTACAGAACATTTACAGACTAGATTAGGTAATAGTCCCAGTTTAATGTTTTTGTGTCATAAAATGTTTGGATAATCCCTTGATGTAATCTCTTTTGTGTTTAATCCTAATGGCTGGAACCTCCTTCCCTTACATTCAGAAATGCAGTCGGAAGGTGGAAACTGATTCAAATGGTTACATCATTCGTCCTTGTTTTGAGTCTGGAGTTGCAGTAACTTAATTTTGACAGAATTTTATTGATTCTTTCTTGGACTGCTTTTGAACTTGGATCCCACTTCAATATATATATTTCATCCTTCTTTAAATAAGCTGTAGTAGATATTACTTAGGTGCTTCAAAAGCAAACAAGATCTCTTTTTTAATATATTGACTTTTCTTGCCAGAGGGAAAGCGCACTGTCCCCTTGAAAGATTATCGCAATATTGGGATTATGGCACACATTGATGCTGGGAAAACTACGACAACTGAAAGAGTTTTATATTATACTGGGAGAAACTACAAAATAGGAGAGGTACATGAAGGAACAGCTACAATGGATTGGATGGAACAGGAACAAGAAAGAGGGATTACTATTACTTCTGCTGCAACTACCACATTCTGGAACAAGCATCGCATTAACATTATTGATACTCCAGGACATGTTGATTTTACCCTTGAAGTGGAACGTGCTCTTAGGGTTTTGGATGGAGCTATATGCTTGTTTGACAGTGTTGCTGGTGTGGAACCTCAGTCAGAAACTGTCTGGAGGCAAGCTGATAAGTACGGGGTTCCCAGAATTTGCTTCATTAATAAAATGGATCGTCTTGGAGCAAACTTTTTCCGGACAAGAGACATGATAGTGACAAACCTAGGTGCTAAACCTCTTGTACTTCAAATCCCAGTTGGTGCAGAAGATAATTTCAAAGGGGTAGTCGATCTTGTGAGATGAAAGCCATACTTTGGTCAGGAGAGGAAATTGGGTGCCAAGTTTTGTATGAGGAAATCCCAGCAGATCTCCAAGAGATGCTCAAGAATTACCATTCACAAATGATTGAAACCATTGTTGAGCTGGATGATGAAGCTATGGAGAACTATCTAGAAGGCATTGAACCGGATGAGGAAACCATCAAGAAATTAATCCGAAAGGCACTATTGGAGGCAAATTTGTGCCTGTATTGTGTGGATCTGCATTTAAGAAAATAAGGTGTTCAGCCACTGCTTGATGCTAATTGTAGATTATCTGCCTTCCCCACTTGACCTGCCTCCAATGAAGGGCACCGACCCGGAGAACCCGAAGTAACAATGGAAAGGGAACAAAGAGATGATGCACCGTTTTCTGGACTGGCTTTCAAAATCATGAGTGACCCATTTGTGGGTTCCCTTACATTCATAAGAGTGTATTCAGGAAAATTAGTTGCGGGGTCTTATGTGCTAAATGCAAACAAGGGAAGAAAGAGAGAATTGGTAGACTTCTAGAAATGCACGCCAACAGCAGAGAGGATGTCAAAGCTGCTTTGACTGGTGATATTGTTGCTCCTAGCAGGTTTAAAAGATACTATTACTGGTGAAACACTGTGTTATCCAGATGGTCCTATTCCCTTGAGCGCATGGACTTCCCTGATCCTGTGATTAAGGTTGCTATTGAGCCTAAAACTAAAGCTGATGTAGATAAGATGGCAGCGGGATTGATCAAGCTTGCTCAAGAAGATCCTTCTTTTCATTTTCACGGGATGAAGAGATCAACCAGACAGTGATTGAAGGAATGGGAGAGTTGCATCTTGAGATTATTGTTGATCGTCTCAAGAGAGAATTCAAGGTTTGTGCGTATACCTTACCTAAGTACCTAAATGATGCCTAGGAATTAACTGTTTCAATTCTTGGATGAAAACTTTTTCTGTATGTATGTATGCAATAAACATTAAGCATGCAAATGTGTTCATATGAATGTTCTGGGTTTGCTTTGAGATAGAATCACCATGATGTTTTAATGATTTGACTTGGGGTTTCATTGGAGCACACAGGTAGAAGCCAATGTTGGTGCTCCACAAGTGAACTACCGTGAGAGCATTTCAAAGGTTTCTGAAGTAAAGTATGTCCACAAGAAACAGTCAGGTGGACAAGGTCAGTTTGCGGACATCACTGTAAGGTTTGAGCCCTTGGAGGCAGGCAGTGGATACGAATTCAAGAGTGAAATCAAGGGAGGAGCAGTGCCTAAGGAATACATTCCTGGAGTGATGAAAGGTTTAGAAGAGTGCATGGCTAATGGTGTTCTTGCTGGCTTCCCTGTTGTTGATGTACGTGCTGTACTAGTAGATGGCTCTTACCACGATGTGGATTCTAGTGTCTTGGCATTCCAACTTGCTGCCCGTGGTGCTTTCCGTCAGGGAATGAAGAAAGCTGCCCCAAGGATGTTGGAACCTGTAATGAAAGTTGAAGTTGTAACACCCGAAGAGCATTTAGGAGACGTAATTGGTGATTTGAACTCTAGGAGAGGACAGATCAACAGCTTCGGTGACAAACCTGGGGGCCTCAAGGTATGGAATCTTAATTGTTTTCCTGTTTCTTACCATTTGATGGGAATTCATTTTAAGCCAATGATTTTTGCTTGACATTTAACTGAAATATGCTTCATCTTGAGTGACACTTCATAAAGTTGCAAACAATTGCTCACTGAAGAGCAGCCTGCATGGATTGATTCCCGGATTTGTCTGGGTTCGTGGTTTATTCTAGCACTTACGTTGTCAGAAGTGGTTGCAACTTCTGTGAATAGATGAGCAACTTCTGCTTTCTAATATTACAACCGCAATAACAACTTATGCAGGTTGTTGATTCTCTAGTTCCACTTGCCGAGATGTTCCAATACGTGAGTACTCTTCGAGGAATGACAAAAGGTCGTGCTTCTTACACCATGCACTTAGCGAAGTTTGATGTCGTCCCTCAGCACATCCAGAACCAGCTCGCCTCAAAAGAGGAGGAAGTTGCTGCTTGATTTTGGTCTAATTCATCCTTGTGAAAGGTGGAAAGATGAGTTTTTGTTTATCTTGTAAGTTTGAAGAAATCATTCCTTACCTGCAGTCTCCTAACAGGACGTGCGAAAACAAGTTGGCGATTTGTAGAGATAGAGAAAGATAAAAGGATTGTAAAAGAATGTGAATTCAGATCATTTTTTGCAGGAGAAACCGGAACTTTGCTTAGATGGTAGTTTGAAATTGTAAAAGGTTGCTTGTATAACACAGGACAATTTGTTGTTCTGAAGTTTGTGGTATCCAGGGTGCTTTGGTCAATTACAATTGAACACTTGGACAAAAATATAGAACAAAAAAAAAAAAAGAAAAAGGCATATATTTCTTTGAAATTTATTTAACTTGCATTTTTTTTTCTTAATCATAATGGTTGGGATATGGTTCATAAATTTGGGATGAGCAAATATCCATCCTGATAAGGATAAGGTAAAGGAGGATGGTGAGGTAATAATGGTGGTCCAGAAGTGGTAGATTATGAGAAAAAGGAGCGAAGAAAGTGTTTCCATAGAGAGCACTTATTTGGCATATAAAACCATTCATTTGGAATATAAAAATATGTCAAATAGATTTACTCTAGAGACACCTGCTTATTAAGGTATGTAGACGAATTATTATAAATCACTAAATATGGGTAATATACATTTAAATGTAGATATAAGCATGGGCTGGGTTTGGCTAGTGATTTGATCTATTGTTGTGCCCTAAAGGTGACCTAGAGGAGATAGTTTTGCTATACATGACACCAAAGCCTAAGATCAACTCTCATGTTGCTTAAAAGCTTTGATTATTGTGCAAAAGTGTATCGTAATTGGGTAAACAATAAGGTATAATAACATTTTATTGACACTTTTAGAAAACAACTAGTATTTGAATAAATAGATAAATCTAAAACAACAAATACTACCAAAAGTACTAGTGCGCTTATCCAAAACATTAAATTAGGGTCCATGCCCTACAAAATAATACATATAGTTGTAGCTTATAAAATATAATCTTGGTAGTTTCACAAAAAGGAGAGAGAACTCTCACCCTCGGTTCTTCCCCATAGATCCCATCTCCCAAAATAAAGTAAACCTATAGGTATATTTGCGCATGCCAGTACCAGAGACAATCATATAACGACAAACTATAAAGGGGGTGAGCAACCGCATGCTTAGTAAGATGTGACTTTCACCTATTCAAGCAAATAACAAACAATTTGTATTAAAAAGATATATGCAATGCAATTGATGTGGTTGATTAATCACAAACACTCAAATTAAAATTAAAACGCCATATGTATATATATTATATTTATATTCATAATCTACGATTAATCTTAGATAAGCATACCTATCGATTATGGCATAGATTAGCACATGAATTGTTCCACGGACCTGTAATTACTAATAATTACTCTATTTCTATATCTACCTAGTACGATTTGAGTGATTATGTTATAATTAAGCAACAAGCTAATTAATTAATTAACCTTAGACTATGAATATCATGCTTATGATAATACCAATCACAAAACATACTTAATCTTGATTCACCACTAACCATATTTCCAATTCTTTATAAAACATTCATTAATGGGTTGTGTAAGTTCTGAACTACAGAATCTCTAATTTCATTAATTTTTCTTTCAAGATAATTGAATTCTATGTCTAATGGAAATATCTTTCCATTAAATGCATACAAAATTGTATTAGAGTTCATGATTCCTTAGAAAATTAAATCTTTATACAAAAATTCATGCAATCTATGTCTAAGTTGCATTCAAACTTTTTTATTCATGCTAGATCTATCTTATCAATTAATATGTCGATCAAATTAACAAGAACCAAATAATGATCTAATACTGCGCATATATTAAATCAGAAACAAATATAAACACATGAATAGATTCAAGAAAGTATAAATTTTTATTAACAAAATAATCCAATCTTTATATTAGGGTTAGGTATCCTCAAGATTTAGAGTATAATGATCTATTTTTCTATAAAGAAATTATTACAATAATAGAATAAGGAAAAGTAGATAGAAATCATGATTACAACTCCTTAAAATGAAGTCTTGTGATCTTCAATGAATTATTGTCTCTCCACTTAAAAGCACCTATTTCTCTCTCTAGGGTTCATAAGAATAAAGAAGTGTCTTCCAAATGACAAGTTAAGGCCGCTATTTATAGGAAAATACCAAATATCTCCTACACAACCATCCTACATGGCTGTGTTTGAGGCCGCATAGGATTAAATTTGATGAAATATCATGGAAGTGAGGCTACACGATCCCAAGCACGACTTGTGCAGGGTGGCCATATACTTTGTAAAATGCTTCTGATCATTTTCCGGCTTCTACACATGCAAGATACGCAACTTGTGTAGCTCCTCATATACTTTAAAAACGCTCGCTAGTTAAATTTTCCTTCCTATATTAGTGTTCTACACAGCTTATGCAAAATAATCATGTCTGTTGTAAATCTACATATTGCTTATTTTTTCGTTAAAATATTCCTTAACTCATTTAAATGTCTTCATTAAGCTCAATATCTTCCTTCATTCATGGAATTGACATTTTAGCCAAATAAGTGTCATTTTCTTTAATAATTCACATAAAACTCTTATAATATAGTATTAGATTAACACATACAATAATAGTCTTTAGACACTTATTAGCAATCAAACAAATGAGCGATCTGGTAAACATCTATAAAATTGATTTCTCCCTCCATATCAAGAGTTAGGGATTATTCACTAATGTTAGCACCTAGAGACACTACTACTTCACAATCCAAAACAACTAATCAAAACACATTTTTCTTTATAAACTAGCATATACATATAGCCATATTCCTGAGGCAAGTTATCTAAAGCAATGATACCAATAAGTCCCCAAAAGATAGGTTGTCTTTCCTAAGTCGACTCAATTCCCATCTCCCTAGACAGGGCCCATGGTCACACGAGGCCCTCCATGTTCACAACCCATCTGGCTCATTGCACGGTGGTAAGGACCTTCAACAATGTAATTATGAATGCATGACTATACTTTAATTAAGAAGCCTCTATAAATTAAGTCTAGTTATTCTCATGATTAAGCAATTTATCATACTGTTGTAATGACTATGCTAAAATGCATGAACAATCAAGCAATCAAACATTTATTATTCAATAAATTTTAAGGTATTTTTACATCCTGCAACAAACATGAGCATCCACAAGCACATACTTCCTAACCCCATGCATCAATCCAATTATTTGTTTCATTAATTAAATACAAGAGTTTTAATGCTACAAGCATAAGCAAGTATAGAGGCCATAAGAATACACTCACTAGTCCATGTCACTTAATTATCGTAACGATCCATAAGCAAGTCGGTATTAGAGTCAAAGTCACCTGAATGCAGTAACAAATATGAATAAATCGTAAGGAGTAGTTACAAGTGTTCAATAGACAATCTACACTACAGTAATTATAATATTTTTGTAGTTTCTAGTACTAAGTTTTCCATTGCTTGTAAAAATCTCATTTTAGCTATACTTTTAATGTATGAATAGCCATTTTGACACGATTTTTTGGGTGCAATTCAAATACATAAGATTTATGTTAGAGGAAGATCGCAACATATCAAATCAACTACAATCAGCTAATGTAATTTGCTGAATTTTGTTAGCTTATTTAATCTTGTTTTCGCGACATTTGACTTGTTTCTAATCCAATTTTGATGAATGAGTAGTCATTTTTATAGGATATTGTTAATACAATCCATTAATAGTGTTGTTTTCACCAATATAAGACTCTAGGGTGGCGAAAAAGCTATAGGATAATTATGAAATTTGCTAGTTCCTTAGCAAATTTTAATTGTCAATTCTTAATTAGAACATCTATCTATAACTTATATGTATAAGCTATTCAATATTTACACATGATTTATGGTCACTTAGATGCATATTTTCTCACAACAAAAAATTCATGATCTATATCTAATCTATGTCACAATCTATTGTGTTGTTTTGTAGCGTTATGTTACATGTGTGTCTGTTTAGTGGGCAAGTATCATTTGGTTTTGCCTAAAAGAAGCACAACATGGTGTGCTGGGAAAAGGTGAGTAAGGATTAATAAAGAGGAAGGGGAAACAAGTAGCTCACATAGTGTAGGTAAGCAAACCGTATATTGTTTTTGTGTTTACGTGGTCGGTGGAAGAGAATTAGACAAATAAAAGGGCAAGTAGGAGGTGGCAGTAGCACACAAAAGCAGCCACATGTGTGCTTTTACATTTACTATCCAAAGGTGTCGATGTAGCAAATGCATAAATATTTGAAAAGAAAATTTAAGAGATAAAGGAACGGTAAAAAAAAGATCATTTATACATATATACATGGCTTATCATTGTAGAATCCATGGATTATATCTAATCTTTATCAAGCTTTATGTTTGTGTGTCAAACTATAGTGCTTAGTTGCTTTTGTGTATATCAAAGCTCCTTTTCTAGTTGGTGATGTTAAGGAATAGCAAGGAGGAGGAAGTAATAGCAGTAGGCATTAGCATGGATGGTGCTAGTGTTGTGTGTTATGCTCTATTGTATGCATGCATTGTAGCAGCGAGAGGGCCTTGAGTGCTATGTAAGTGGCAGCAGCTATGTGCGACCGTGGTGCCATGATGGTGACGAGTTGTGTGCAAGTGTTATAAGTGCTATTCGTGTGCAGTGTGCCTTGAGTGGCAGTAACACCATGGCTGTTGTGTGTGTGATGCTATTGTGTAGCAACACGTGTGTTGTGTTATGTGATAGTGTGGGCTGTACGATGGAGTGAATGGTGTGGGAGCATGGAGCGGTAGCAAGTTGTGCCTTGTTCATGTTATTGTGTATGTGCTCAACGGCATGTGAGTTGTGTTGAGTCTGAGCATTGTTGCTATAGCAGTAAGTGACAATAGCGGTTAGCTGTTGTGTGAGCATTAAGTAAGCAAATGTGTGGTGTTTGTGTAATGTTATTGGTGCGTTATGTCAAGTGAGCAAGCTGTGCAAGTGTTCAATTGTATTGTTAGGTGTAGCGGTAGTGTTGTGTTGAGCATTATATGTACATAACAGTATGAGTGCTCTATCATGTGGTGATATGAGCTGTTGTTGGTACTAGCAGCTTTCTGTGTGTGTATGTGTTTGAGTGATATGTTAATTAGTGAGTGTATGTGTGTGTGTGTGCCGTGAGTGTGTGTTTTGTGTGTTGTGTTGAGTGTTAGAGAGTGTCTACTAATTTGGCAACTTAAGTCCTAACAGAAGCAATCATAGGGAAAAGAAAAGAAGAAAAAAAATTTATCATTGAAGAAGGAACTTATCTTGAATCAAGTAGCTGCTATGATATTGATATTGTAGTAGGCATGGACTAAGAAGATGGGAAGAAAGAAAGGAAATTAAAATTAAGCAAGGCAAAGAGGGAGATGGTGATGAACCAAGAGTGGTTACAATTTTATTTTTATGAGAAAATATATTGTATAAATACTCCACAAGTTAGTTAAGCTACATTTAATAATCAAAACTTTTGTTTGATATGTTTAAGCTTCAATGTGTATATATGTGTTTGTGTTTGTATGTGCGTTGTTCTCCACAGATTGTGCAAGAACACATTATCATGCCCTAGTCTTAATTGCGGCCTGATCACCTTTTCGTTGAGGGCACAATTGGTCCAATCGAAGTATAAAACCAAGGCAGAATGAGTGAAGTAAAATGAGATGTACAAACTTGATTGTGGGTCACGTTGAGGGCTTGATAAGTTTAATTCTAGAACACGACAAGTTTGAATCTAAGGCTCGATAAGCACAAACTTGGTCAAGGAGTAAATTGAGACGTAATGAGTTTAGGGGATGACAAGTCTAGGGTGTGATAATTTAAAAAATAGTCGTTGTAGTCTTTTTAATTTAACCGTTGGAGGTTCCTTTGAAACGAACAGCTATGTTTTTAAACCTACTATATATAGAGTGGTTTGAAATGTTTTTATATTAGAGAGTAGAGCTTAACTTGTACAGATTATGTAAAAATATTCTCTGTTTATGTTTGTTTTTGTTAAGTGAATAATGTTATTTGTGAGATTAGTAAGCTAATATTGTAAGGTACTATTCACATATTTTGTTTTAGTATTTTAGTAAAGTCCTCATGTTGAGGCATTTGTGAAAGTTTTCGTTGTGAGGTATGGTTGTGAGGTTCTCTTTGTGAGGCATTTGTTTTACGTTGAATAAAGTGTGAAGTCCTATTTGTGGACAGTAAAGACTAGGAGGTAGGCTAAACTCCACTTTAAATCTGGTGTAATGTTCTCCTTCCCTTATCTCTTTATTATTATTATTGTAATTTTTCTTAACTGAGCTTAAAATTGGTTTTAAAAACCCGCCTTATAGCTTCCGCACCTGCATGTACTTGTAAACAAGCTTAGCTGCATTTTTCAACAATTGGTGTCAAAGCTAGTCTCTAAGATTAATGCTTAATTGCATCTTTGAATTTTTTTTTTTTAGTTTTTAAAAATACTAGGCTTTTGTGTTTTTATGTGCTAAAAATGAGTTATTTATTAAACGTAATTTAAGTCGTTTAGTTGAGCGTCGTATCTTAACAAAATGAGCTTTTACCTGGAATGCTTAACTAAGGGAGTTAAGTTGCGTTTAATAAGTTGTTTATTACATATAGCTTGTGAACCTTTAATTGAGTATTACATCTTTTACAAATGAACTTTTACCCGAATGCTTAACTAAGGAGGAGTGCTAAGTTAAGGGGCAGCAATGTTCTGCAATAATTTTGTAACGCCCTAACCTAAAGGCATTATCAGCTCGCTACGTGTCCTTACTAGGATAGACACACTAAGGCTATAAATTTTTAAAACCACAAATAAGTATTTCAATTATCACCAAATACTCACATATAGGGGAACTTTCAAACTTTTTCATGTTAAAATAAATGTCCTCAACTCATAAATTATCTAAACATCAAATCTAAAAATAATATAATCCTTACATATAAAAGTTGTCAAACAAAAGCTAACTAAATCAGAAATATGTTTCTTCATCTCAAATCACTAATAGCTAACTCTCAATTATCAGGAAGATGGTCATAACCGCTATCGCACTCCCCATCATCAACAAATATGTCATAGCCCATCAAGTCATAAATCATAGAATCTTCACCTGTACCTGTGGAAAAAATAAGTATTGATCGAAAACGTTTAGTACGCCAAACCAAAAACACATGCACATGAACATACAAATCACAATATCACATACAGTTATATTTTAATGCAACAAGCACAAATTAATTATTTTTTTCATTAGTCTGCAACCAACACAGTTTAGGACTATTGATCACTAATCCTAATCCCGAAATAACTCACGACCCCGATGAAAACCATAATATAGTATATACATATATAATTGCGTTCCATAATTAAGCTAGTGACGACTCCTAATCTACCGGAATCATCTCCAGGTGCGGCTCCACTCGGGATAATGCGATACAAGGATCATCAGGTTGCCAATATTAGTATCACACTAATGTCGTGGTCTTTACTAACTGTAGCCAAGTACAAGCAACACTCGTTCAATTAAAGTCCAATAATTATTAAGTTAATTTAACAACTAATCCTACAAGCACATACAATCAGACATAGTAAGGTCGTACCTGGATTTGCTTTCAATCTAAATCTCTCGAACAGTAACTATTAACAGAGTAAGAACCCTAATCTCACAATATTCCTGTTTAACAATTCATATATTGCAGTCAATTCCAATTGTAATAACAATATCAAACCCTAACCCTAATTCCAAAAACCTAATCGTAGATCAACACACCTGTTATCTCGTTTGCACTTCACGGAAACTATTTTGTCAACTTTCTCCAAAGTTCTTAACAATTTCCACAAATTCCCTTCACAACACACACACACACAATCCTCCATGAGCAAAACAACTATGAAAGTTCATAACTTTAAATCTACAGACGAAGAATAGATTCATACCTACTTAGGTCGTGCAAATCCTGTTCACAATGGGAATCCTAATTTGTTCAATCAATTCTCCTATCACCAAATAATATACTATTGCTATAATTACGTTCTTATAATCTATAATTCCTAAATATCATAGGACTGGATAAAAATCTTACCTTTACTTTGATCAGAAACCGAAATCCTTTAAAGTTGATTTAGGGTTTCGCTCCTAGATCTCCTTCAAACGTATACAAAACTAGGATTAGATTTATCTATCTAAGGAAAGAAACTGAAAAAGACCAAGATTAGACCCACATACCTTGAGTTTTCCTAAAGGAGAATTGTGACAAACTCTTGGGGTCTAGGGTCTATTTATAAAGGGGGTTGGCTTTAGAAAAACGCAACATTAGCTTAGGAAAAACACCACTGTAGGTCGGCCAGTATGCCGGTGACCTTCCCTGATATGCCGACGGCCATCTTGCCAGTGTAAGTTCAATTTCCCTTGCAAAATTTCGAAACTTCAACACCGAAGCTTAGGCCATCTTCCATTATATTTAGGCCAGCTTAGGATTCAAAGCTGACAGCTTAGATGCCGGCCTAAGTCAAATTCGTCCAATCATTCGCCCGTGACTTCCTCGTGACCAAATTAATCTATTTAAGGACAATTATACCCTTTTATATATCACAATATTACAATTCTACCATTCATTATGAATTATTTATTTGTACTTTACAATTTTTCTCATCGAAATGGGGGAGATTGACGAACCAATAGTGGTTACAATCTAATTTTAATGAGAAAATATAATGTACGAATACTCCATAAGTTAGTGAAACTACATTTAATAAGCAAAACTTGCTTGTGATATATTTAATATTTAATGTGCATATATGTGTTTGTGTTTGTATGTGTGCTGTTCTCTACGGATTATACAGAAACAAATTTTCATGCCCTAATCTTGATTGTGAACTTTGTTGAGTGCTGGATTGGTCCAATCGAAGTGTAAAACCAATTAGGCACGACGAGTGGAACGAAATAAGATGCATAGACTTTATCATACACGTTGAGGACTCGATAAGTTTAACTCCAGGGAGTGATAAGTTTGGATCTAAGGCTCAACAAGCATAGACTTATTCGAGGGGTAAATTGAGGCGTGATGAGTTTAGGGCACAATAAGTGTATAGCGCGACAATTTAAAAAATAACTGTTGCAGACTTTTAAATTTGAAGGTTCCTTTGAGGGTAAACGATTGTTTTTAAAGCTGCTATATATAGAGTGGTTTAGGCTGTTTTTATAGCTTAACTTACATAGACTATGTAAAAATACTCTTTATTTGTATTTGTTTTTATTAAGTGAATACTGTCATTCGTGAAGTTAGTGAGCTAATATTGTAAGGCACTATTTACATGTTTTGTTTGAGTATTTTGGTGAAGTCCTCATATTAAGGCATTTGCGAAATTCTCGTTGTAAGGTAATGTGAAGTCCTTTATTGTGAGATATTATTGTAAAGTCCTCTTTGTGAGGCATTTGTTTTGTATTGAATGTAGTGAGAAGTCTTCCTTGAATGAGGCAAATTGTGGATTATGGAGACTAAGGGGTGTACCGAACTCTACGTTAAATTTGGTGTAATCTTCTCCTTCCTTTATCTCTTTATTATTATAATTGTAATTGTGTGTAAAAAGATTGAAGGGATAATGGTTGGTTAAGTGAGCTTAAAATCAGTTTTGAAAACTTGCCTTGTAGCTTTTGCATCTGCATGTCTAGCTGTGTTTTACAATAGCTGGGAACAGCAACCGAGAGTTGTAAAGGTAGAGCCAACAAATTTGATCAAGTACATTATGATCTAGATTTGGTAGGGATTGATTGATGATTTGAAATTTATTCCTAAAGTAGGGTATGGGCTAGATATGAAGTAGTTTTTAAGTGTACTTGGATCCGTAATTTAGGGGATCCAAATTTTATTTTACTCATAGTCTAAGTATTGCCCATGATTTACAACTTCCGAAGGAAGTTATTAAAGTGTGATAAAATAATTAATTAAATAAATAAGTAATTAATAAATAAATAAATGACTAAATATTATTTACGCTTTCAATCGAACCTATACCGACATTGAACCGATATCGAACCAATATTAATCTGATACAGATAAAAATCTGACAATCCAAACAGATTTCTTATGTAATTTAAACTTTTCAATCATATCGAGCACATACTAATAACTCAAATACTTTACTATTGTTGATATCGAATCTATTGTTATTTAAGGTCTATTTTTAATAGAACTCACTTTCACAAAATTGATCCATTGGTGAAATTTCTGAGTTTTAAGGTTAGGGGTTTGGATTCTTATAATTTGTTTATTAAATCGAGTGCAAATTTAAGAATTTAACTTACGGTTAAGTTGACTCAACGAGTCAATGATTTAAAATTTTTAGGAGTTTACACCAATGAACTGATAGGTGGTCCTGAATCAACTCAATTCAAGTACATCAGGCTCGTGAACTGGTGGACAATCCTAAATTAGTTTGATTTAGGTATAGTTGGGCTAGTTCTGGCCATTTCAAATCCAATTTGTGACTCGATAGATCAAAGTTGATTTTGGATAATAGATCTAAGCTGATTCCACACCAATTTAAGCCGACTAAACTAGGCTGATTTCGGACCAATTCAAGTTTGTACCTATGTGTATGATGTGCGTTAACCGATCATATCAACTTATAAATTTATAAACCCAAAGAAATCTACGACCGAGTTAGGCAAGTATACTTATCTAATGCAATATAATTTATCGGGTGTCATCCGCAGGATCTTGAAAACAAGTACTAGTATTACCATTTTTCCACTATTTAGCCTAATTCTTGATATGAGATTAATAATTTAACTACTAATTAACTAACAAATCAACTTAACAAACCCTAAGATCAATTATGAGTGCTTTCGAAATATGTAATCAATCATAAAACATACCGTTCATTTTGATCTACCATAAACCTTAAATTTTTAATGATAATGGAATTTAATAAATTGTTATGCTTTGTACTGTAGGATCTCAACAAATAAATCAATTACTCCATCGAGTTAATTAATTCTTACCCTACATGAGATAATGGAGACCTCCCTCTCACTAACGCTACATACAATTGCATAAAGGTTCATGATCCTAATGAAAAAACTTAAATTCTTATGTAGAAAATCGAAGTTTTCCTAACTTTAGGTGAAACATGCAATCTCTCTATTCATATAGATCTATCATATTAGATGAAATCCCTTTCTATCTAATAAGAATTATACATAAAATTAATTCTACACATAAATCAATCACAAGATAATTAAATCATATGAATAGATACAAAGACATGAAGTTTTCATTTATCAAAACAATTCAATCAAATGATTTAGGATTCCACAAGATTTAGGGTATAAAGATCTACTCCTCCATGGAATTTACACTAAGAGCAAAAGATCTAGATGAAATAAAATTAATCATGATGTAACAATAAAACCATTTTATATATTTTGTGATCTCCGATGAAGCTCAAGCACTTCTTCTCTTGAAGCTCATCTTTTCTCTCCTTGGGTTCAGAAAGTATGTCAAAAGAGTCTAAAGTATAAAGATAAGATGACTATTTATAGTTTAAGATAGAAACATGTCTTCACAGCTTACTCTACGTGGCCATGCTCGGGGAAGGCTAAAACTTTTATTTCACTAGTATTGGATAATTATAACATGCATAGCCTAGTCTACATGGCCATGCAGAAGGAAGGACAAACATTAGAATGTTCATTTCTGCATTTTTCTTCTCTTTTTGCTCTTTGGTTTGTTCCTTGCTTGTGCTAAAGGTAGGACAAAAATTTAAGTCTACTGGTTTGATCCTTTCCTTCAACATGGCCATGCACAAGTTAATACACGTACAAATATTTAGCTATTGTCCATGTTTTTCCAATTTCACCTTGATTTTGCTTGAATCATCTTTAGTTTCTCCAAATATCATCTTTTTATCTCTAAAATTAATATTTAAGCAATTATATCTTTTCTTGATAAAATCACAAGAAATACAAATCAAACATGTCTAAATAAGCACTAAAAATTAGAGCCTTTTGACAATTATCAGTGTATCTATATATTTTTTTTAAAAATGGACTTTAACAAATTAGAAGTCGGCATCTGATCTTTGGTTGGACTGTGAATAACATTAGCAAAGGTAATAATATCAATAAGTGGAGCACAACTGGAAACCTAAACTATTATTGTGAATGTAGGGATTTTGTTTGAATTTACTAAGGATATGTAGAATCCTAGACACCCTCCATATTTGATTGACAAGGCTTAGTTTAGTTTGGGAAAATGATACTAAATACCTAAGAAATTAAAAAAGATGGGGAAATCCATCAAAGCTCTCTTTCTATCATAGTCTGGGTAAATTATTAGGGAGAGAGTACCAAACCACCACAAGAAAATGCAAGCTCCTCCAAATCAAAGCAAAACTACTAAATGGAGCTTTTTGACAACACTATATCACTAGAGCACCACCAAGGATTGGAAGAACATCATGTCCTATTTTATTCTAAAACTATTAAACTTATGTGATCGATTTCTAAAAATTAAAGTTAAATATTAATTTATCTCTACTTTAGTGTTGTAATTTCGTGTTGTCAAGTTTGTTAATACTTTTAAGTCTTACTTGATAAAATAAATGGGTTTTAGAAAATGAGAGTGATGTGCTCATTTTCTTATAGTTCATTTAATATTTTTGGAAGATTATAAGTTTGATAATATTTTTCTAAATCTCTAGATTATAGGGAATAGATACCTCCTTAGGTCGGGTCCAGGTCTTCAAAACATGGATTCAGAATCGCCCTACAAGGCAATTCAAACACTTGGACCCACCAATTCACAAGGCGGGTCCAAATAGGTCCAATCCTTTTTTTTTAAACAAATATTCCACCTTCTAAAAACCAAAATAAATAAATTTGGTTAAACCATTTTAGACCTGCCAGTTCAATGGGTCCACGAGATGGACCCGTGTAAGAGCCGCCAACCCAAAGGTCTCCTTGGTGGTTTTGAACCACCCTATGCAGGGTAGGTCCACTGTGGCCTATTCTTGATGGATCCTGGTTCGAACCTGACTCAAGAAATGTCTAATAAGGAATCAATGGAATAATAAATTTTTAACTTATATCTAAGAATCATCTTCAGATAATTTTAGGACTTAAACATGATATAAATAAATGAGTTTTGATTACGATAAATGATAGTTAATATAAATTGGGTTACAAATTTAGGTAATTTATAGTAATTTAGGGTTTAAAATGTTGTTTCACAAAAGAAGACAACAAAACAAACAAAGAGAATTAGCAAGAAAAAGAACAGTAATTACTTGGTGAATATGAAAATAGAGAAACTAAGAAAGCTTAAATAATAGGGGTCCTGTGATTGTTGCTTGGAGTGTTCCTAATATGATGGTTTGGATTATGAAGTTAAATAGAACGTGGTAAATCTCGATGAATTGAACTATTATCAAAACAATGCCATATTTGATCTCCTTCAAACATCAATCATGGCCTAAACTTTGAGTATGCCTTATCCACCATTGATGCTCAATTACAATTTTATATCCGTAAAAGTAGACATTTGCATTTCATTTTTCAAAGCATTCATCATTTTCACAGCATGTTTCAGTATAGATAACTTGCTCAAAGGAATCAAACTTAAGATTCCAAAGTCATGGGAAATGGATCCATTGAGATGAAATTTTAAATTACAGCAAATTAATAATTTTTAAAAGATACATGTGGATCGATTACCATTGGTTCATTCTCAATGGAAGAGGTTGCGTTACAATGGTACCAATGGATATTTAATAATAAATAGAGATGCAAAAGAGATGAGCTGTCATTGAGCTACTTAAGCTTAGCTCGACTCACTCAATCTCAACTTTGTTTGACTTTATTTAGTAAATGAGTTGAGCTTGAGCTTATATTTAGGTTCACAAGCTAACTTATTTATGCCTATAACAAGCTCACAAATAGGCCCATGAGCTATATAAACTATATATAATATGTATGAAGTATAATAAAACTAAAAAACTATTTTTTAAATAATATTTGTATATATATAATTTAATTTTTATTTATTATCCATCTATCCATTTATTTATATATTATTCATTTTGCATATCTAGTGATAAGGATCAATAGATAAAGAATATCATTTGATTTGTGCCTAGAATATTGAATCAAGGTAAAAGCCCAAAACCTTGCTTCCAAAGAAGAGAAATAGCACTTTCAAAGCGATGCACACCTATGAACACACTTTTGTTTTTCCATTTATGTACTTTTGGTCAATATATGTTCTTATGTAAATGTTCACATAGAATATGTTTTTATTTATAATTCTTTTTACCTTTTTATCAAGATAAATTATTTTATGACACTTATATTTCTAGGGTTTTTAAGGTATTAGTATTGGAGGTCTTATAAACATTATTTTCATAAGTTGATGAATGGAAACTCATTTCAAAAGGAGTCTCTCTACAATCCTTGGTTCTTATTGATTTTTTGAATTGTAATGAACAAACCCTTGAATCTAAATTAATTGTGCCATCATATTAATTAATTGAATTCAAAAACCTAGTTTATATATAATTTATGTTGTCATGTCAAATTATAGTTAAACATAGTTCAAATTAATTTATTGACGGTGTCATATCCTTTATATTAATTTGTTCATATATTTTATTTTTCTTGTTCATTTCACAAAACTCTAAGACACCAAAAGTATTTTGATTTCACTTTTGTTGGAATAGGAGTTTCTGCATGTTAAACTTATGTACAAACTTTTCCCATATCATCCAGCTTCTTGTATTTTATTTTATTTTTTGAGGTTGTGAATTGCTTGCTTTAACTTAGCTTTATTTGTAAGCAAGTTGATCTCACACTTACAATAAAAAGATTGTTCATCTAAATGAACTAAGCTTGAGTTTGTATTTTAGGCCTAGTAAAAAGGTTACTTTGGCTTGAGTTCGATTATTTTTTAAACAAGCCAAGCCTGAGTCTTCAAAATCTCGGCTTGACTTGGCTTGACCCAGCTCATTTGTTGCATTCATAAGAAACAACTTATAACTTGGTTTGCTTTATTCAAGCATTAGAGGTATACTTTGTTCCTCTTGAGTATGAGGATGTTAGGAATTAAGTATCAATTTGAATTTGAAAATTTTTTTTCCAATAGAATTTTAAGCCCCTAGATTGTTTCGATAGTATAGAAAAGAACCTTAAAGTTAAAACCAAAACCAAAACCCTAAATTGGATTGAAATAAAACACAAACCTTAGAAACCCTAGATATAATCATATAAGTTCAACAACTTTAGAATGATAGATGGATAAGGTAAAGTTTGAAACCCTAGATGTTGATTGCTTAAAAAAACACTTTAGTAAAAACATAACAAAAATCGGATAAAATGATTACTACCAAAACCCTAAAAAGGAACAAATTCGGTATTCAATTTAGGACATGAAAGTCAAGAAAACACAACTCAAATAGTATTTAATAATAAAATAATATAAGATAATTTTATTTAATCATATATTAATTTATCGAGTGTCAAAAACATCAAATGAACCCCTTTGATCGAATAACCAAACTCATACCGATAAATATGTCACTTCTTCTACACTATTCATTACTATTCACTACTGTTCATTCCAATCACTTTCATATCAATTATTCTTTCCTATTCATCTACACCTCCCTATTCTTATACATATCACACCTTACACAATTTATTCCATCACATCTTCTTTTCTTTCTTTCTTCTTCTTCTTCTTCTCTTCTCTCTCGCTCTCTATAAAATATCCCAAGTTTTTGCCAATTTAAGTCAGAAATTGAATTTAGATAGCTTAATTAAATAAATTAAGTAAACTATAGGAAATGATTAAATAAATTAGTATAATTGAATTAGTAAATAGATTTAATTAAGATTAGAGATTTCAAATATCCCTTTTAACTTATCTATTTGCTTTAATTTTCTATTGCAACAAATTAACCTCCTCCATCCTTTCCAATTTTCAAGTATCACTAAATATCTTAAGTTCAATTGTCTAAATTTCTAAAATGCCCAATTTAACTATTTTAGTCTGAATTCTGATTCCTTAATCCCTAAAAATTTAAAACTAACTACTTGATCATAAATATCAATTCCTAAGTCCTAAATTTCCAAACTCAAACTAAATATCAAATTTCTACCAATTAAAATTCTCAAGATAAATTTCTAATTTAATTTATCAATTTTTATTCCCTGAATTCTCTTATCTCTTTCTAAACATTTCAAATTCTTAAAGCTTTAAAATTAAAAGCCCAACAGTAAGCCTAATCCAAAGCTAAAGCCCAAGCCCAAAACCCTAATCCTTATCTTCTTTTCATTTTTTTTTTCCAGCTGCCTCCTTCCTTCTATTTCTCTAATCCTCTTCATTTTCTCTTTTCTTGTTCTCTCAATAACCCAACCCAATTCTCTATTTCGATAAGATCTTAGGAGAAATTGAAGATTGAAAATAAGATAAAAGCTGTGAAATATGCATGAAGAAGCTTCGTCAACTAAGAAAGTAGTAGTAGTGAAGATTTAGTTGGTCAAACAAGTAGGTTTAGTTGTTTTTCTTTAATTAATTATTGTAAAGACATGATCATGATAAATTAGTGTTAAATAGATATAGGATTTATGATAATATTTATAGGTTAAAGATATATGAACATATTTGTTAAAACTCATATATGTATATGCGTGTATTCCAAATGTTTGATGAAATGATTTGAGAAAAATATGACGAGTGATGTATATGAAAGCGTTATAGAATCAAGAATATGAGTTTATATGATGATATTGAGATGCTTTTGTTGTGATGGTGATTTAAATAAGCTAATTAAGTAAGTTAAGTTTAGAGAAAATGGACAAGGGGAAAATGTTAAAACAGGCATAGGGCACTCATCACGTGTGTTATCGTATCCATGATCGCCTTTGTATCCTTATGTTTTGTGGTGCACACTTGATAACGAGCATAATGATACTCGTAATCCATGCGGATATGGAGTTTAAAGAACATCACAAGTGTGATGAATCCCATGATGAGCACTATTTTACAAAATTAAGATAATCACAAAGCATCATCAAGGGTGTGATTGGCTTCGTTCATTTGTAAAATTGAAAATGTTTTCATCACGGGAGTTTTAGAGGGTGTGATGGCCATCACCACTTCCATAACGGGAATTATGAAGGGTGTGAGGACCATCATTACCTTCATAACGGGGGTTATCAAAGGAATGATCATACCCCAATTTAAAAAATAAAATTAAATAAATAATAAGTAATATATATGTGTGTGTTAGAGATTGTTGTTTGTAGAAATTATTAGATAAATATAACATATTAAATGTAAAGTTATAGTAAAGAATCATTTTATATGTAATTGATAGGTATTGATAAATGTGCGTGTGGTTGTATGTTGCCTTAATCACAAGTGTTAATAATGTATTTTGTGGATTAAAATTGATAATTAGTAAATAAGATTAAATTAATAAATAGACTTAATAACTATAGGTGGCTTGAATTAAATGCTTAGTCTCATAATAAACTCCTAGATATAAAATTAACTTAGTTAATATATTTAATTTCAACTTGATTTAATAGACTTTATTGACTTAAAATGAACTTGATTTAAAAAGATATAAAATAGGTATACTTCGATAATTAAGATCCTATGGGATACATGATAATGTCTTAGTGTAAAAATTAAATACGACTTGATAATTGAATTAAATGATTAATTTTATACAACTTGGCTAAATTAAGTTAATATAGATTTATTAACTAATATTAGCTTATATATAACATAAGTGTAGTATGTTAGGCCATGAATAATAAGAGGGGTATGCTGTTTCAGATGTATATTTCCTAGAAAAATGAGTATTTCATGTAAATTGATAATTAATTTAAATACTTATATGAATAAATTTCTCGAATAGATACTTATTTGCCTCTGAGCGTATCTTTTGATCTATCTTCTGACTTATCTCTTAGCTACAAGATTTATACCAGGTATATAGTGCCTTGCATGTTGTTTGTCTTGGATAGGCATCTTAAATGAATTAAAACTTAAAAATGGCCAATAATTGATTATTGTTTGTGCATGATGGTTTAACCAGTCTAAGGAACGACAACTTAGCTAGATGATGTCTACATGATAGTTAAGTGCTTAGGTTAACCCCTATCATTGGTAATGATAATTCATAGGTGGTTAAGTAGATAGTTGATTGGGAAAACGGTATCAGGATAAAGTTTACTTATGCTTAATGGGAAGTAATATGCATTTAGTTTACAGTTATGAGAGTGGTAAAACTAAATGTTATTGTGGATTAAGATATTTAAAGATGCATAACGACTGTGAATCCTAAATCATGTTGTGCTTTTAGATGGTCTTATAAAGGATATAAGTATTTAAGCTGTTTATATCTTCCCCTTAAGTAGTTGCTGCTACTTAGGATCTCCAGATTCCCAATGGCCTACTGTTAGAGTGTGAGTGCTTTAATGTTGATTTTTTACTCTTTAATTTCAAGATATAACCTATTAGTTGTTGCATTGCATTAGATTAAGTATGTGCGCCTGTTTTGTATGTGCTTATATTACTATTGTACCAGGCTTCGGCTTAATCTTTTCTTTTTCTAGGTCATAATTTGGATACCGATGATTGTTTTAGGTTTCGGATGACTCTGAAGGAATATGTTGATGAGTGCAGCAAGTTAGGATCATTTGATGTATTTTAATTTAATTTCTTTAAGAGTTGGATTTATCTTTTCGAACTTATATTTTCTTAAGGGCCTATTGTGGAGCCTACAATTTGTATTTAATCTTTTCAAGTTTTGTTTTACCGTCATCAATAGGTATTTTATGTTTGACATACCTGATGTTATGTTTGTTTTAATGGATGTACAACTACTCATGAGAGTAGCTTTCTAAATAATTTTTGTAAAATATGTTTTACTACTGCTAAATCTAGTTGTTTCCATAGTCTAATTACATGATTTCAGAATTTAAAAGTGGTTAACAAATGTTCACGATAAATAAGTCTTTTAGGATTAGCCTAAGCATATAATGCATATGTATTATACATAGCAGCTAGGTATGCCTTGACCCTATTTTGGGGCATGACACATTTTCTTTCCTCCTCTCACATTATAAATACGTCTCCGCTTAACAACTTTTCCACCCTTTACAAACTCTACTTTTCACATACTTCTCCTATACTCTTCTACTCTCCAGAACTCTCTCAAGTTTCCTTTCTTCTTCTCCCATCATCATCGCCATCCTCACCATCCAACACCACCACCACTCATCTCTCTCTCATTCCCCCCACACATACATACTTTCTCTACATTTTGTTAAGTTAAACACACTAAACACTATCTCTATGTTATGTTTATGATCATGTATGTGTGTCTTTATGCATGTTCCATAGAAAATTCCCCATGATGCTTAAATGTTAGGGATGCAAATGCAAGACAACATACTTGTTTCATGTCATATTTTAAGTTTATGCTCTTCTTTACTTTAAGTTTACTTTATGTATACTAATCTAACTCTCTATATAAGTATCTATATGTATATGTATGTATATAACCTTAAAGCATAAAAGCTCACTACTCTAACATGTAATTTATTTTATGTTCATGAGACTTGTGCTAAATCAAAGTCTCAAAGACTTGTCCAATTCAAGTCTTAAAAAAAAGGCTAGTCCCAAAATCTAGTTTTAGACTTGTCCATATTCAAGTCTTACAGAAACTTGTTTATTTCAAAGTATTAGGGAGCCTTTTCTTAATTCAAAGACTCCCAATTCCCTCTATGTTGACTTTTACGTCTCAATTTATGCTTCTTTGATAAAAAGATGATTTTATTCTACATGCACATAATATTATTATATCATAATTTATAAACTTTTGGTGCTGTGATGGTCAAAAGTCTCTAAAATAAAAGTAAAGAAAATGTGATGATCATGAGACTACCATAATGTTCATTACATGTTTTAGAGGACTTATCACAAGAGGGAAAGTTCGAGTTGCTTTCAACCTTTCCATTATGACAATTCTTTGTTATGTAAGATTTTTTCAAAATCATGGTTTTGGTATGTGGAAAAATAATTTTTAATAAAAGAAAAGCTTGAAACGAAAACCCCACCTCTCTCTTTCTAAACATGCTAAGATCATGTTTGTGAAACTGGGGGTATGGAATTTTAGTTTTCCCTTCTCGAAATCAATGTTTTGAAAATAATCAAATAAGAAAAAGTTGCGATTCCTTTTCTTTTCTAAGAGGTGAGGATAAGTATGTTTGAGCTTTTCAAAATTTTCTTAAGTGACCACCACTAAAGAAACTAAGAAATCAATCATAAACTTAATTTGCATCCTTTTCTTGTCTCTTTTTACATATTTGATTTCATTTAATATGTTTCTAGTAACATCAACACTAGCACCGTTAAAGACTTACCTAAATGAAGCTTTATTTTTCATATTTCACCTATTCTCACATATATGAATAAGTTTCATACAAGTAGGAAGCATCTAAGTGGTTAAAACATTAGAAAAACACTAAACTAAAGCTAAAACATGTAGCAGAGTAATTTAACCCCTACTGACCTAAGGCTTTAATGACCTCATATGACTAAGATAACCTTAAAAAGAGATAGAACATTCAAAGTAGGTAGAAAATGACTACTCATATGTAAAATCAAAATTAAAATGACTTAGTTATGATCATTTTAAAGTTCAATCTAAGTAACTTGGATATATAACAAAAATAAGATTCTTAGAGATAGAAGTTTGGAAGGAGTTTAGGACAAGAGACTTATTTTGGGTTTTTCCCTTTATTTAAGTGACGAGGACAACAATCCTGCCTTCCCCGAAGATTATTTTGACTAAAGAAGTAGTCTAATGGCCAAGTGAGTTATCTAATACGTATTCTTGTTATGTGCTTGTATTTAGTGACACTAGAATACAATGTACAAGATAAAAATGGACATGAATAGGGATTCATGGGATATGCGTGTGTATATATGATTGTATGACAACAAATGCTAAGTATATCAAAACCAGTGAATGGTTGTTTAAGTGATTGTTGTTGTTATTTTCGTTATTTGGTTTTATGTGCATGTGATAATTGTTTGATCACCCTTAATATTGCTTTAACTATATCTGGCTTGATATAATAAACCATACATGCATAACATCCATTGAATCACATTTGCAAAAGGCTACTACTTTTATGTGAAAGACTAGAGGGGACTCTAAACTGTACAAAATGCGTACATGTACAGCCTCATGAAAGAGCCGTGTCAGCATCATTTGCTATGGGCGAATGCCTAGGGACTAGTAGTAAGGTCATAGAGACCCTTTGATCGACCAACTTTTGTTACAGAGGATATAAATCCATTATATATATGGTTTTTAGGCGAGCATATATATTTGTTTATCTCATGTGCATGATGCATTAGCATTGCATATGTGTGATGAATAAACTTGCTTGTTTATGTTTGATGAGTACATCTAGAGAGATTTTCTTATTAAGTTGTGGTTAGCTTTCCCCCTTATAGATTTTTTTTTTACACAGGAATACCTATGGTTGTATCTGAGGAATATCATACCGTAGGTAGCGACTTTTGAAATCATGGAGCTTTGGGAAGATATCAATGGACTCTTAGATACTCTATTTCTTTTGAAGTCTGGTTTAATGTAATTTTGGAAACATTTTATGTTTTGTGAATCTTAGATGACTCTAATACTTATGGTCCTTGTGGACTTTAGTGGGGGAATGCCCTTAAGTTGATGTAACCTATCCATGACTATCTATCTTATGTTTGGTTCTTTTGCATGTTACAATTGTTATCATCATGAACTGCACTTACTCCTCTGGCGTTGCATTTATTGCAAAGACGTCTTGTGTATAGTATATGAAGCTTAAGCATGACAGGGAGTCATTCTTAGGTTTTTATGCTATGTATCATAGGCTGTCATGTTTAGAATACCTTCAGGGATGTGACAAGAATAATGTGACAAGTAGAGTATTTCTTGATGTGTTGTTCCATTTGTCTTTATTATCCATGATAAGAGAGAAATTGAAAATGCAAAGCTGTCATCTTTAATGTATGCTGGTTTGCTTTAAAAAATGTATGAACTAAATATTTTATATGATTTTGCTACAAAAACACTTTGCCAAACACTTCATTATAGCCTAAAACACTCTACACTTCAATTACTAAACTTATATCATCTTTACCACAATTATCTTCTTTCAATTCTATTTCCACCTCAAACGTTTAAACCATGCCCATTTACAAATTAATACAACAAGAAAAAGTAAGCAGTACAGAGAAATGTGTTTTAATTATGTGATGGATGAGTTAACTAGTAATCAGTACATGAAGAGACATAGTTGAAAACGCATTAAGAGTACTTAAGAGGGGGATGATGAATTGAGTATTTACCCTAAAAATTTTAAACAATAAATTTTAATTCAGCAAATAAAAAATAATTTCAACTGTAGCAAATATACAACAGCAGATACAATATGAAATTTAAAAAAGATAGAGATAGAGAAAAATAGTATAGATATAACATAAAGTTCAGCTCACTTCCTATTGTCCATGGTCCATCAATGCCTCAATCGAGGACTTCACCACTACTATATTGATTTCACAAAATCATTCTCAATACACAGATTTTACAGCACATTTAGAAAATAAAATATTTCATTTCTCTCTCTAGATGCTCTATGATAAATTGCAAATAAAAAAATAGAGTACTAGAAATATTTTTCTCTTTCCTTTTTGATATATAAATTAATGAATAAGAGAATAGAAAATAAATGATTTGTTTGTTTGCAAATAATCGCACTTCCCACTCTTCACTATCATTGAATCTCCTAAGGACAGTATATATATAGCTGTAAAAAATTCAAATGTCTATTAAAGATAATGTCTTTAAGTCGCCAAGTATTTAATGTGCTTCAATGGCTCTTTCTTGCCACATTAGCTCCAATATTTAAACTATTGCGTACCAAAATGTTGTGCCTTAAATTTGCACTCGATAAGTCTTTACTCTATCGAGCCTTAAATTCAAACTATCGCATCCTAAGCTTTAACACATTGAGCCCTCAATGTGATTCTCGACCAAAGCTATGCAACTTTGAACTTTGTCAAGTCTTAGTCTTGAGCTTGTCTCAACCTAACCTTTCGACTTGTTAGGCCCTCAACAATCCCCTTGACCAAGGGCATACATTTTTAAACTTTGTTGAGTCTCGATTTAAACTTGTCACGCTAAGCCAGTGACTTGTCAAGCCCTCGACCAACTCCTCAACCACTAATTCTGTATTTTTGAACTTGTCAAGCTTTAACCTTAACTTTGTCGCGTCTTGAAGATTGAAGTTGTCAAGCTTTTGACTGATAAAACCTATAGAAACTCCACAAGAAGGCACAACATATATATATATATATATATTGACTAATTAAGTGTAGTTTACAATAATTGAATAATTAATTGTGTATTATATTATCTTATCAAAATCCACATTAAACATACAAGTTCAACAATAGTAGATTGACTCGCGCGAAGAATTTAGTAATGATTTTATTACTATTAGTTATCATGTATTCTTTGGATCAATTGTACCTCATACTATTAAATCAAGGGCCTCATACATCATCTTACATATTATTTGTCAATGTGTGTGTGTGTGTGTGTTGTTTTTTTTTTTTTTGGCCAACTATAATGGGGAGGGGGGTTTTGAACTTGAGATACTCATATTAGAGACTAAGGAGATGCCACTAGGCCACAAAACTATTGGCTATATGTTAGTGTGTTTAAGAAATATTGAACTTGAGGGTTTAAATTAGATTTTGATTAAGAGATCATAGTACAACTATTTAACTATTATAATTAACAATTACACTTAATGGAAATAATATGTTGTAATGTGATATGTTTTGTTGTGCAGTATATGTATTGTGTTTGCTTATGATTTTGCATTAAAGCTAATGTCTAAATGTCCAGATATAATGATCGGATGTTAGCATGATCAAAAGGACTGGTCATGTAACTGTAGTAGAGTTTAGTCCTCAAGAGTTGGTGTTTGAGCACTAACCTTATTTTACATGACCTAAAACCTTTTGACCACGTGCAAAATGTTTACATTCTGAATGTTAGGGCATGATGGATGTATAAGCAAGGTATTGATCGTACTTGGTAATGTAGTCGGATGGCTTCTTGACCTCCTTCTCCAATGCACCAAGTGCATCACAATATAAAGCCGAAATGTTCTATTTATATATCTTGTTTAAGACATGTAATTTTAAAATCGCATTTTTATAGTTAATTTTAGTTAGACCTTATTTAAGTAATTACTTTTAATAATGATTCTACATAAGAAATAATTACTAAAAAACAACTATAAAGGAATGACAATTCATTTGATTTTTTATATGGGTAATTTTGGAAAAAGATATTTTTGATAAGTATATAAATTTTTCTGGTGGAGTGAAGAGAAGAAATATGAATTTCTTATTTATTCACGTTATATGAAACAGATGTTCCTTGTAAAGAATTTTTACTAGCTAAACAAAAGAAAATCTATTCCACTATAATAAAATGAAGAGTACCAATTTCAATCCTGAGAACTAAAAGCAATGTAATAGCTTCTTTAATTTTGTAAGAAAAAAAAAGAAAGAAAGTTTCTATGTTAAAAATGGGTAAATTTCACCTACTTAAACTTTTTCGATTGTAATAGAATTGTAGCTAAAGAATTTTTTTTGCAAAGAAAATACTGAACTTTTTAAAAGTTTCACTAAAAGTATCTATGGACAAAATCTATCAATTTGCTGATGTAACAATAAAAAATAATTAAAAAAATTAATTTTTCGTCTACGTTAGCAATTTATTTTATTTTACCTTTTTCACTTTCCTTTCTCTCTCTCTCTCTCTCTCTCTCACACCACCACCACCACCACAACCAACCCCCTTCCCACACCCCACCCCACCCCCCCCCCCCCCCCCCCCCCCTTCCTTACAGCGACTTTCTTCTTCTTCTAATAACCTTAACCCCAAATAAAAAAAAAAAAATTTCAAGACCACCACTAACGACAATAGCAAGTATAGAAGACCCACCCATGGAACCAGCTCCTTTAGTAAACTTTCTCTTTCTAGCTTGTCTTTAGAAATCATATCCCCACCAGTGAATAATCGGTGACTCACCAATTAAAATCATGCAAAACCTCTATAGACACCTTCATCTTCATCTCTATCAGCTATTAACACCATAGCATAACCTCCCTTGACAAGCAAAGTCTTCATCTTATCCAACCAAATTTGTAATCCACATTGTTGCCAAAGCGCAACCTACCATTGGAATGGAGAAGCTTCATCTTCTTCCTTGCAAAAGTGCTATCTCCCTAAACTTTCTCTTTCTATCCCTGCTCGCTCAAAAACTAAGATCAATGAAGACCCATTTAAAGTTAAAAACAAAACAAACATACCCACAAATTCCAAACCAACTAGAATCAGTAAAACAAGCCTCAAGATCAAAACTTGAAAGCATTAAAGTGATTGAAACTCAGATCAATGAAGACTTATTTAAAGTTTAAATTCCCAACATGCTTTCACATGTGGATGGTGCACAAAATTCACTATATTTGCTATTATGACGCAGCGTGGAAGTGTTAAATATCAAATACCAATTCAACGATTGATTTAAAATATGAACTTAATCACGTAATTGCTAAAAATTATAAATTTTACATTTTCATTTCAAAATTAAAGATGTCAAATATCAGTTGTTAATATAAAGACAAGTTAAGGACCTATTTATATTATTACATGAGAAAACCCTAAAGACAGATAATAAATACAATAAATACAAATAAATTATAACCGACTATTAACACAGGAAATAAAAGTAGCCACCTATAATTAATATTAGCGGTTTCAAAAACTCAAAAGTTAAAACGTCAGTAATAAATGCTGGCTTTAATTGAGATTTTGCTGCTGCATATTCTCTTTCACCTCTCTGATACAGTTTTTTTTTTTTTTTTACCATCGGATGACAAGATAAAATAAGTATCATCCATGATCAATATAAATATATAAAAATGAATGTTGAGAAGTATAAAGTAAAATATATCGACAATATGGGAATTTAAAGTATATCCACCCTCAAGCTCTTTGAACCATCTACAACCTCAACATTCAAAGTCACCAAAAGATTAGCCTTCTCTTCTGGCTCAACAACAGTTGTTTCACTTGTTTTCTCCCCTTATACCAATGTTTTCATAGATTTACTTTCAATGACTTTAGGAGTCTCGGTATCTTCTATGAAAATTGTAGGTGGTACATGAGGAATTAATTCCTTTTTATCAAGTTCAGTGGAAATAACTGGTAGATGTTCAATTTTCTCATCTACAAGTTTTCCTTCTACCATAGGAGTCTCTTCTATGTATTCTTTCCTATTTTCTTATAGATTAGGAACATTTTCCTCTTTCAAATCAATACTTTGCATCGATGTCATAAACTCTGCAGGATATTCATACATCGATTTCTTTTCCTAATGACATCTTTGGTCCTGTTGAGATATAATTTACTCATAATCAAGCGGAAGAAATTCCTCTTTTATTAAAATCTTCATCCTAAACCATGTTCTCATAGGTTATTTTCCTTCACATCTTAACCTTTTGCGTAATCTCTCCCACCAGGCTGATGTACCACATTCCAATCAACAGGCTACCAACCTAACCTTATGATCCTCAGGAATTTACATATAATCGAAAAATCTATCTACTTTAGCTAAACAATCAAGAAATTCCTCAGTATTTAAATTACCATTAAAATTAGGAATATCAACCTTTAGGTGAAAATCTCCATTATCTCTTTTATCATACCCATAGTAGCCTCTTTGATATTTGTTACCACCATAATCGAGTTGCCTCCTCCGTAGCTGTCTATTTTCATACAAGATCTCATCCTCTTCAATGCAGTATTCATTAGACATTTGAGCCCATCGATTTACAGCGACAGGTCAATTGCTAGGACCACCGTAAGCATTTATTGCCCTTAGTTGTCTCCCACTAATATTCCTATCCTTGTTGGTATCTATCATCATCACGTTGAAATGCCCAACCAAATCCTCAACATGCTGCTCTACTCGTTGTAGTCTTCGATTCATAGCATCAAACTCTGTCTTAGGAACCAGTTGATCAGTTCCAAGAACTCCTGCATCTTGAACACCGCTAAGATTGCGACCGCTGTCAACAACTTTGTTAGTTGACATCTTTGTAGGATTCAACCTGCTCTAATGCCAATCTGACGCAGCATGGAAGTGTAAATATCATAAATCAATTCAACGATTGATTAAACTTAATCACACAATTGATAAACAATTGCAAACTTTAGAGCAAACATTTTCAAATATCAGTTGTTAATACAAAGACAAGCTTAAAAGCCTATTTATATTATTACATGAGAAAACTCTAAACATAGATAATAAATACAATAAATACAAATAAATCATGTAACCGACTATTAACACATGAAATAAAAGTTGGCGGCCTATAATTAATGTTGGCGGTTTCAAAAACTTAAAAGTTGAAACCGTCAGTAATAAATGCTGGCTTTAATTGAGATTTTGCTGTTGCAATATATTATTGTCCATTTTTTTCAGAGGTTAGATTGATGATTGAGGGTTTTTTGATTTCTATTAGTTGGTGAAGAAAGTTTTGAGCTTTATGTTTATAAGATGGCACCATCTGAAGACTAAGACTTGTTTTTTATGACACTTTACACTTGGTCTAAAAGCTTAATTTCGTCTAGAGACCGACCGAACATGATATGCTAAAATGCGAATTTAAAATTTAGCCTCATGCAAAGTGGAAATCACAGTGAAAGGTGCATTTTGATTTGATTTTAAATTTTTTTCTACCTTTTTTATTTTTGATTCAATTTATGTTCAACTTTATTCATATTTGTGTATTACGATTATATGCTGGTACAATGATGCCTTCGGTTTTGATAGGCTTTTATTTATTTTTTTTTTTTTAATTTTATTTGGGAATTAGGGTTAGAAGAAGGAGGAGGAGAAGGAGAAGGAGAGGGGAGAGAGAGAGAAGAGAAAGTGAAAAAAAATTTAAAAAATTGCTAAGTGGATAAAAAATTAAATTTTTAATCATTTTGATTACCATATCAGTAAATAGATGGAAAAATGAATGGCTTGATTCATAGGTATTTTTAGTAAAACTTTCAAAAAGTTAAGTATCATCTCTAAAAAAAATTTTTTTACATATAATTTCATTACAAATTAATAAATCCAGGTATCGTGAATGAATTTGTTAAAAATATTTAAAATTTGAAAAAATCGTTAAAAGCATATAAAATTTGAAAAAGTTTAGATGAAGGTTATATCATATGCTATTACTGCACAAAAATAGTTTCCCCTTCATAAAAACAATTCTCATGGATGGAGCCAAGTAACCAAGCAAAATAATGCAAACGTAACAAGAAAGAACATTCCAGAACCACTCTTTCCTCCACTTTCTCTCTCTCTTCCTCTGGTCCCCTCCTAGAACCCCTCGTCTCCCTCTCCTCTCCTCCTCCTTATAAGTCTTAACCCCCACTCTCTCTACTCGCAACTTTCTCTGACTAAGCGATTTCTATTCTTCTCTCTCCATAACTCTCTCTCTCTAATGGCCGACGAAGCCAAAGCCAAAGGCAACGCCGCCTTCTCTTCCGGCGACTACACCACCGCAATCCGCCACTTCACGGAGGCAATCTCACTCGCACCTTCCAACCACGTCCTCTACTCCAACAGATCCGCCGCTTACGCTTCCCTCCACCAGTACTCTGAAGCCCAAAAAGATGCCGAGAAGACCGTCGAGCTCAAACCGGATTGGTCCAAAGGCTACTCTCGTCTCGGCGCTGCTTATCAAGGCTTAGGTCTTTATGACGAAGCTGTGAACGCTTACAATAAAGGTCTCTCCATCGATCCTAATAACGAATCGTTGAAGAATGCTTTGGCGGATTGCCAATCCGCCGCCGCCTCCTCGAGTAGGAGGAGGGAAGCTCCGCCGGGTGCCGGTGCGGGGAATCCGTTCGCGGATGTGTTCAAGGGGCCTGAGATGTGGGCGAAGTTGACGGCGGATCCGTCTACTAGGGCTTATCTACAGCAGCCGGATTTTGTTAAGATGATGCAGGATTTGCAGAAAAACCCTAGCAACATGAACTTGTATTTGAAGGACCAGAGAGTTATGCAGGCGCTTGGTGTGCTCTTGAATCTCAATTTGAGTGCTCATCCTGGACGGGAGGATAAGGAAGATGCAGCCGCCGAGCCGGAGCCGGTTAAGGAGAAGAAGAAGGAGAAGGAGAAGGAGCGGAAGTGCAGCCTGAGCCGGAACCGGAGCCGATGGAGATTCCGGAAGAAGAGAAGGAGGAGAGGAAAGAAAGGCGCAGGCTCAGAAAGAGAAGGAAGCTGGGAATGCAGCTTATAAGAAGAAGGATTTCGAGACAGCGATACAGCATTACACGAAGGCTATGGAGTTTGACGACTCGGATATCTCCTTCTTGACTAACAGAGCTGCTGTTTACTTGGAAATGGGAAGGGTGAGTTTGAATCCTGTTTTTTCATTTAGTTTATTGCTAATGGGATTTTAAGTATTTATGTTAGTAGTCATGACAACATAAAGAACGAAACTTGATTAACTTATGCCTATAATTAGACTGGGTATACTCAAAACTATATAAATTGAATAGATTCTGAGGCGTTGTGTGTGGCTGGGCTAGATTTCACAAATTTCAGTAGATGAGGGATGTGGCCTGATATTCTTGTGCTGGGAATCTTAAGTGTAGAACCTTGAAGTTTACTTGAACTAAGTTTTAGTGTTATATGAAGAGCTTGAGTGAAAAAAGCTGCTCACTTGAGCTTGGCATCAATGAGTGGCTGTAGTGGGCATGACCTGTTTACACATGTTTGCTTACTTATTCAAGTTTGAAAACTAAAGTTGGGTTCGGTTTCTAATCGCTGAAATATTGAGTTACAATTCGTTCTTTCCTTCCTTTCCTCTTTATTTTGTCTAGTGTTTGTAGTTGTCCTCGTTTATGTTTCTAGTCCATAATGTCAATTTTATCACACGTTCTATAATAGCCTGTAAAGATGGAGTCTTCAACCGATGTGCTGTAAAGAGCTGAGTGTTTTTTGTAATCACTTTTGTGATTATAGAGAGCTTTTCCTTAAATTAAGGGTATTTAGATCAATTGTAGGCTTGAAATATTTTACACTCTCTTCATCATTTTCAAGCCTGTCCTCTTACCAGACATTGTAAAGATGAACTTTATCTTCAATCCTAATGCTATCCCCCTTTAAGGAAGACCGTTAAGATGTTTGACTCAACAACTCTGTATATCACTATACTATTGACTTGTGGTTTGACCTTTCCTTAATGGGATTGATGGTGTGTGGTAGGGGAGTGTATTGGTCATGCGTTTCATCACATTGCTTAAGCATGATTGTAGGATATTGATGGGGGAAGGACGTATTGAGGTATTGGAGATAGCTTGACATGATTAGTTCAACTGAGTGATGCCAAATGTTTTGGTTTATACATGGGGCCTGGACATAGTTTGTTTAATTGGTTAATGTATAGGATTGAGCAGTTTTTTCTAAAAATCTCTTCCGTCTAATATTATCATACGACCTGCTGTAACATTTATATTGGCATATTATCATCATCCATCAAGTTTTATAGCTAGTGACACACTTGTCTGGAATGATATTTTCTTTTACAGTGCTCATTTGACAAATTTTGCATTGTTGTTTCAGTATGAGGATTGCATTAAGGATTGTGACCAAGCTGTTGAAAGGGGAAGAGAACTTAGATCAGATTATAAGATGATTGCTCGGGCCTTGACAAGGAAGGGTACTGCACTCGTGAAAATGGCGAAATGTTCAAGGGACTTTGAACCTGCTATTGAGACATTCCAGAAGGCTCTTACAGAGCATCGCAATCCGGACACTCTTAAGAAGCTTAATGATGCTGAGAGAGCCAAAAAAGAATTGGAGCAACAGGAGTACTTTGACCCTAAATTGGCAGATGAAGAGCGGGAGAAAGGTAATTTGTCAATTTGTTTCACTGATGGAGTCTTAAGCAGATTAGCTCATGCCATTGTTGTTGGACGTGGGTTGACTTGCCTGGTTCAACCCAACCTCTCATTGGGAAGGGGCTAGATTAACCACGGGTTAACCCTTGGTTTAATCCGGTTTAACACATTAACCCTTGACTCTCTAACATGTCCGGTCAAGCACTGGGGCTGGGTTTGACAATATACGTTCATACATATAACTACATTGATAGGGAGGTTAGGAGAGGAGTTGTGGAAACATGAGTGAGGATATTGACTGAAAAAGAGTTTAGGTTGTGTTAGTGCAAGCTTTTTTTTTTTTTTTTTTGTGCTGAAGTTCTAAATTGTCTTATTTTATATTAGGACTCATCAGCTGTTACATTGTATAGGTAATGAGTGTTTCAAGCAACAACAATATCCAGAAGCTGTGAGGCATTATACAGAATCTTTGAAAAGGAATCCTAACGATCCAAAGGTAGTAATTGCAGCCACTTTCTGCTGGGAGAATTTTCCTTTCTTATGAGACACAATGTCTAATGCGGTATTCTATATTTCTTAATCAGGCATACAGCAACAGAGCAGCATGCTATACAAAATTAGGTGCTTTACCTGAGGGGTTGAAGGATGCAGAAAAGTGTATTGAGCTCGATCCAACATTCTCCAAGGGTTATACTAGAAAAGGTGCTGTTCAGTTTTTCATGAAGGAATATGATAAAGCCCTGGAGACATATCAAGAAGGTTTGAAACATGATCCGCATAACCAGGAATTGCTTGATGGTGTAAGAAGGTCAGGACTTCGTTGCTTGTAAATTTTTATATCCTTCCATCACGAACAGCTCCAAAAGGGAAGTGGATAGTGACTCTTCTTGTTATTTGCAGGTGTGTGGAACAGGTCAACAAAGCCAACCGTGGTGATTTAACCCCGGAGGAATTGAAAGAGAGACAGGTATGACAACCGAGACCTTTTGTTTTTTTCCACTTTCAATGGTAACAGTATTCATTGTTATTTGTTATCATGCAGGCAAAAGCAATGCAAGACCCTGAGATCCAGAATATTCTCACAGATCCCGTAATGAGACAGGTTAGGAAAAATTATGGTTTGTGCTGTTGAAACATATTAACTTAGAATGCTGTCATGTGGCATCCATCTATATGATGGGTCTCTAATGAATTATTATGTTTGGTTCCAGGTCTTGATCGACTTCCAGGAGAATCCTAAAGCTGCACAGGAGCACACGAAGAACCCCATGGTAATGAACAAGATTCAGAAGTTGGTCAGTGCAGGAATTGTCCAGATTAGATAAAGTGTGAAAGGAAGTTGAATACCTATTTTGTTTACTTCGTGCTGCTGTTTAACTTTTAGGAGAATGAAGTCTGGGTTAGTAATTTTGCAACATTTCCTTTTGAAATCATTGCTCACTTGTACTTGTGCAGTAACATTGTTAATTTTTATAAACCGAGTTTAGTTGGAATTCTTGAACTGTCTATGACCGATTGATGTGTGTGTGGCTTTTGTTGTCTGATAATGTCCATGTCCATGGCTTTGGTAATGCTACTTGTTGCGTTTCTTTGAGGCTGTTTCCTGGTCTTTTATGACTCTCCCCTTGGACTAGTGCTTTTGGTAATTAGTTATGGTGTGCGTCAACATCCCTTGAAGCTGTCAGTTGTCGGGTTAAATATTCGTGCTCGTTTCTCTGTTCAGTCTTTGATGCGAGTAGTTATGTTATCGCTCGAGAAAACACGCTCAAGGGCTTCGAGATGTTCTATTTTACTTTTCTTTGGTGAAGTGGGTGGCTGTCGAAGACCCGGGAAAGGGCACGGGTCTTGTGTGGTTTCTTGGACTCGTTGGGCCTTATGGGTTTAAGTCATTGTCAAGAACTTGTTTAATCTTGCATCTTCTTCATCTGCCACTTCCTTCTTTTTTTCTCCTCGTTATTATTTATCTATTTTTTAATTCTCATTTTTATTGTCATTTATCGTTTTTTACTTTATGTTTATGTAATTTCTTATATTTAGGTTCCTTCTACATCTTTTCAATTAGAAAATCCCTGCCTGGTTGGAGAGTATAGGAGGAAATCTAGAGAAATGAATGAACAAGTGTGGAACTTTTAATTTTTAAATTTACTAAACAGAAAAAGGGGTATTGGTAATTTATATGAGTTTTCCAATTAAGTTTTCAAGTTATGTTTTCCTTTTATTATTAGTTTTTGATATTTTCAATATTTTACAAAATAACTTAAAGTAAGGACCACCACGATAGGTAGCGTCACTACGTTAAGTCGGTTTATCGAGCCTGTGCATTCGTCGGGCCTTGAAATAGGCTTGGGAGGTCCATGTTAATGGATGGACCATTGCTTTGGGTGTAATTGTTTATGCGACACGAGACGTCCTAGGCTAATTTGAGCTATTATTTTTGACAAAATCGATGGGTTGGAGGGATATCTCTTCTGTGACAGATTTCCTTATCCTCGTTCAAGCCTTTATATAACTCAATTACCATAGCCTTCACATGGGCTGCGGTTTTGTGGTTCCATGAAGCGATGTCTTTTCTCTTTTGTGACATATTTGCTTATCCTCGTTCAAGGCTATATATAACTCAATTGCCTTAGCATTCACAAGCGTGTTGTTTCGTGAAGAGACGTGTAACTGGTAATTTGGCAGCCACATAGCGGGAGAAGAATGTACCTTTGTAATTAGTAGTTGGAAGTTGGAAACCTGTAATTTGGGAACTTGTATGGTATGTTGTTAGGATCGTTTAGTTAATTATGTAACTGTTAAATTAAATATAATAATTAAAATATTAATTATTTCAGTGGTTCGATCAGTATAAGTTGTTGGATGGTGATTAGATTAGTTCGGTTAAAATTAACACGGGACCGTAGAAATCCAAAGCTGCAATGTTTTAACATTGGTAGAGATTTAAACGAAGTTTGATTTTCTTGTTTAAAAGTGAAAAATCAATTATTCACTGGGATAGACTCTCCTACGGGTTTTTTCTTTTCTTTTTCTCCTTTATCATTAAAAATTTAATAATTTTATTTATCAAGAAAGATCAATCCTCGGTAGGAAGTGGATTACATGGAAATTATTGTGATGCGTTACCCTCACAGCCACGAAAAGAAGATATTCTAAAAGGAGATGTGATAGATGGACCCAGTTACGCATACACCCGCCTTTGTCTCTGAAGCGAGTGAAGCCTTCCATTATGAGAAAAAAACTCAATACATATTACATGTTGTGTCTATTGTTAATATTGTAATATGTATAATAAAAGAAAGAATAGACTTGAAAACAATTGTTGTCTAGGATTTGTACATGCTATATATGGAGATTTTGGATAAATTCATCCTTTATTCTTTGTAAAGTACATGAAGACAGCATTCTTCAAAATACAAACATTTTCCCTCTTACTGTTATCTACCTCAATGTTTATGTCATATCTTTATCTAAATATTATAATTATAAATATTAAATTGGCCAAAATAATAAAATTAAAAAAAATTCATAAAAAATTAGGAAATAAAAATCTTCATTTTAAAATAATTGCATAAACATTTATTATATATTAAATAAGTAAATTAATTTTAATAAATTAAAAAAAAGAGTCACATGCTTGTTTTCCCAATTTTAATTAGTTTCCTCTTTATTTTCACAAAAAAGTGTGAAAGCTAATTCGATTCGTACTAAGCTAAAGTTCACCTACAAAAGACACTTGTAATAAAACTTAGGAAACATGAGAACATCATCCTCATTCGGTTTTTGTGGATATATAACTCAAAATAATTATTTCATGTGTTTCATCATGCAGGGCAAGGAAATGAATGGAAAAAATAATAATAATAAATATGTAGGGTGTGAGTTTCTTTATAAAAATTAAGGGGATTGATTAAAATTGGAAAGACAACCATGTAATTTTTTTTATTTCTTTTGAATTTAAATAATTAGTTCATTTATTTATAATACAATAAATGTTTTTGTTTGGCAATTTTTAAATCAATATATTTTTAACTTTTACAAATTTATTTTAAATATCATTGTTTTAGCTAATTTAATAATATAATTATAATATTTAAATAAACTAAGCAATAACGCTAATAGGTGTGGTGCTGTCGACCAAAAAAAAAAAAAAAAGTTGTGGCTGAACTGTTAACATGCTGTCATTAATACCATATAAGCGTCGATGTAGACAAAATTAGGAGGAAAAGTATTGTATTTTTTTTAAATTGGAGGTATCCATGTTTTTGACAAAGTTTAGAGGAGTGTAATTATAATTTTCCCTAAAAATTTTATTAGTATTTACTTAAATGGACAGGCTCAAGGGGGCTTGCTCCTCTAAGCGTGGAAAAGTATTGATAATTATTTAAATAATAGAAATTATATATTATATATTTTAAAGAATAAATATTATGGTAGATTTTAATGTGGAGTGATTGATTAATATCTTGTGATTTTACAATTTTTTTTCTTTGCATTTACTCTATTTCACATTTTTATTATCATTATAAATTTCAAATGTTAAAAAATAAATAGTTAACTAAATGAAGTCTCAATAATACCATCTATTAGTAGTTATCAAAAAATTATAATTACATTGTTAATACCATAAATATTGTAATATTATCTTACAAATAATTAGTAAATAATAACAGTCTTATTATTGATGTACAAATATATATATATATATATATATATATTCTCACAAGTAGTTGAATTTGGTCCAAAAATACACTTTTTCAAAGATTTGAAGGTTCAAATGCTCAATTTCAATGATAAATAGCTAAAGTGCATATGAAATAAATATAAATGGATGTATTTATAATTTACCATAAATAAAATTATAGAATACTTATTTATATTATTAAAGCCAAAAGCTCACTTTTTGATGTCTTTAGTGTAGATATAATTTTTAATATATGATTTGACGAAAATGATCCTTGTTTTCTTCTTATTTTTTTTTCAAGCACATATAAGCACTTTTTTTTTAAATATGTAAATGTGTTTTTTCTTTCCCTTCTCAAGCTTTCAAAGTTGGTCCAAGTTCTTTTATGATTCCTTTTCTTTTGTCAAAAAAATCAATATTTGAAAGAATATTGCCAAAGATCCTCATTATTATGGTTAAAATGACCATTGTAATCATAATTGTTTTGCCATAAATTGCATTTCTCCACTAATATAAATAGCTGTCAATGTCAATTCCTTTTCAAATCACCATTTACAATTTTAGGGAGTGAGATCTCTACTCAAAAAGAAAAGAAAATCCGATAAAATGATACCAAAAAACCTAACCTTAAATCTTATAGGACATTTAGTGGGTTGGACGGAATGAGTAAATGACCTGCTCGCTTGCATTACTATATCGATTTTCTTCTTTTGCATTTGCTAAAAAGAGGAGCAAGGGTTTCATTATGTTTTGCAAATTTTAGAAAAGTAAAAAATTATCAAAATCTAAAGAAATGAAGTGAAAAGAAAGGAAATGAAAATGAAAAAAAAAAAGAGAAAAATTTATTTATCTATACTGTTAAAGCAAAAGCACTTATTTTGGTGTCTTTAGTGTAAATATTTTTAGTATAAATGTTTTTAATATAATGCTTTTAGCATATGGGCGTGAAATATTTTTGGTATCCCTGAAATCATGAAATTAAATAGAGTTTGAATATAATTAAATAGGGATTGAATAGATATAGTTATAATTATACTATTAAAGTAAAAGCACCTGCTTTGATGTCTTTATTATAAATATTTGTAGTGTAAATATTTTTAATATATTGTTTTTAACATATGGGTATAAAATATTTTTGGTATCCTTGAAATCATGAAATTAAATAGGGTTTGAATAAAATTAAAATAGGGTTGAATAGACATAGTCTTTTTTCTTTTTAGCTTATAAGCGTAAAATATTTTTGGTATTTTTGAAATCATGAAATTAAATAGGGTTTGAATAAAATTAAATAGGGGTTAAATAGATATAGTCTTTTCTTTTTTTAGCCTAAGCAAATATTTTATATACTGATCAAGCAGGTACCTTTAGTATAAATATTTTTAGTATATGTTTTTAATATTATAACTGCATAGCAGTTATCCAACATGGAGAAGTTACCTACAAAAAATTAATTTTCTAATTTCTAGGACCAATTAAGGATGTCCTCTTCCAACCTATCAAAATAATATATCTATTTAATTTATATATGTTGGGTTGTTTTATTTGTATACGCATCACGGGTACATCGTTTGCTTATCTCTATTATGCTGTTCTACTTGTAACTTTTCATTTAAATTTTTTTTATAATATGTTTTTATTGATAATAAACTTATACAACTTTTAAAAATTGATTATATTTTGAATAGATCAATAGTTAAACTTTAATTTTATATATGAATGAAAGAAAAAGAATTATTTTTTTCAAACTTTTTACAAAATATGCTAAGCTTCTATAGTTGTTTTATAGGAAAGTTGATGTCTCTCTTATTGAATATTAAAAACGCACAGTAGTGTACCCTTTAATAAAATATTTTTTATATGTATAACATGCACTATAATAGTAACATGAAGTGGATTTTTTTTTCACATAATTCTACTATAAATTGAGTTTGGTTATAATCATATAATTCTTCATTCGTTGCTATACATACATACATACATACATACATACATACATATATATATATATATAACACATACTTTCACTGAATCACCAATACAGCAGATTGGATGAAATAAATAAGTTAGGGAAATGAAATGAGTTCTTTGTGTTTGGTTATTTTAGGTGGAGTGGAAATGGAATGGTTTCAATGTAATTTGATGGAAGATGGAGCTCATTTATTTTCCAGTTTTGGAATGAGATTGAGAGCAGTAGAAAGCAGGACAAAAATAATTAAAAGGAAAAATATACCCCTTAATCAGAATTTTCTTTCTGGTCCCAGTTTACCAACTCTCGTGTTTAAACAGTTTTCTTTCTCTAGTTTAATCATCATCATCAAAATGCCTTCAAAATTCCAGTCTATCGTCAAATATTAGAAAAGTTAACATGCATATGCACAGTTGTTAAGGAAAATAAATTTAATAGAAGTATCTATCGAAAATTACAATTTGGTGACAGCTATACTCTTATCTTAAAGTTAGAAAGTTCCCTAACCTTTCATCTTTATTGATAATGTCCCATAACACTTCACTTGACTCCATGATTAAAAATCTAATGGCCTGAAAATGATAGGATGGTTCATTTGTTTAATATCAGCGACAATTTCATTTTATAGTTTTCTTGGTTAATTGATGACAGATATCCGTATTGGAAAAGTCTAGAATGATTACAACAATGAAATTTATAGTAATAATCTTCGTCGTACATCGTATCTTCAAAGGCGCCTGTTTTTTTAATGTGACATTAAGAATTAAGTTAATAAGATACGACAAGAACAATGATTATTACCCTCTTTGAAATTTTATATGGGCTAACGATTAGAATATTCATTTTGGCCAGGCTAGGGCGAGACCTCTCTTTGATGGAAGTTAGATTTTCTCGAAGATTCATTAAATAACAACGCTAGCCCAAACAAATATATAAATGATGAATTGCAGAAAGAAAGAAACATAATTGATAAAAATTAAAACTTAATCTAAGGGTAGGCAAGACAAATTTGCGAGAAAATATAGCAACATCCACTTACTTAATTTCAATTTGATTGTAGGAATAAAGGTAGGCTAAATGTTTATACTTTTAATTTTTGATAATTTAATGCATCATCTTTAAATTTTATTAAACTAGTACCTAGAGTTTCAAAGTATGCGATTCGATACCTTTCGATAAAGGCATATTATACTCATATTTTTTTGAGTAAATTATGATTAATTATTACTGATTTTATAGAAATTATAAGGAAATGATACTTAATTATGTTTATTGAGATATTTTAGGTCTTTGAGGACTTAGAGTGAAAATACAAGCAATTTAGAAGAGTTTTACACCATTGAAGGAAATATGAATAAACTAGGCAGGCCAAGTATCAATCTCCATTGCTGGCCTAAAAGCTAGCCTTCAACAACATGATTTAGGCTGGCCTACAATTTACACTTGCGGTGTATGTTGTCGGTCTTGAGCCGACCTACATTTTACACCGGTATTTAAGCCACCAGCCTTGAGCCGGCCAATAATCAGGCAGAAGCCCTTCTTCATTTGTCCTATAAATAGTCTTTGTGTTGATGATTAGGACATCTTTTTGGCTATTTGGAAGAGGAAGATAGAAGGGAAAATTAGCTTGTAGTTTTGATTCTCTTTAGCCTTTTCTTTTAAATTTTCTTAAGGATTCCGCATGGGATCAAGTGGGCAACATTATTCGTACTTGGATTTGAGGATGGGATTCCACCAACAAAGTGATTTCGTTCTTTTTATTATGTCCATTTTAAGGATAGTGTTCAATGCTTGTTCCTCTTGTACTTATTAAGGTTTTGAGTTAATGTTTGGGTTAAATTAGTTAGTGTTCATTGTTATCCATCGATTATTGCTTGTGTTCAGTTTGTTGATGTGATTTCACTGAGCATGTATTTTGGGTTTTACTTGGAATTCATGTTAGATTAGGATTGTGTTTGAAAAAAAAAAAAAAAAAAAACCTTTTTCTACTCAAATCTGTGAGTCTCTAACTTGGATTGAAAATCACATATACATATGGGTTTTGATTCAATTAGGATTTAGGGGATTAAAAAGATTAGTCGATTAGTCACTTTCCTAGAAATAGAAAAATTTGATTGGTTAATCTTGAGTAATTACCTACTTTGAGAAAAGGGGTTTTTACTTGGTGCTTTATTGATTGAAAACTTAAACCCATTATCAAGTTGGTTTTGCAAGCATGATTTTATCGGGCAGTATACATTCAATTAGTCCTAAAATTATTTAGCACTAAACCGAAATCATTTCAGGTGTTCCCCACCAAAAAATGATAAAACATATATTGAAAAAAGATGAAACCTTGTAGACCATTTTCAGACTAAGATAATTTAATCTAGCGTTTGATTAGTTATTTGTCGCACAAAAAAACTTTTTGAATTCTTGGTCGAAAGAGACTTCGCTAACGAAAAAGCTTTCAACGCCGCCCAATATGCCTTCTTTTTCCAAATATTTTTAGGAAATCCTAAAATCTCTATAGAAGTAATTTAGTTTCTTTCTTTCATGAAAAATCTAAAAAACTCATTGCTTTGCCTAGCTATAAGTAGGACTAATATAATTGAGAGCTAGCCCTTATTCCTTGTGGAATCAACTTGGTACTCATTAATAATACATTGGCTGGTAGTTTTACACTATAAAATAGTCTTTTAACAATGAAAAGTGTATCATCTTTGTTAAATAATATTTGATATATATTCATTTTGATGACAGAATAATGATATACACTTAACAAAAAATTGTCAAAATCTAAGGATGCAGTACTAAACTAGCAAATAATTCTTATAAATTAAAAGTACATCACTTCGCCTGTTATTATCTTATCATCAAAATAATTGTCTATCAAATATTATTTAATAAATGCACAAAATAATACATATTTCAAAAGTACGGGTATTAATTTGCAAAAATTTAAAGATGAGGCACTAAACTGCTAAAAATTGAAAATACAGCTACTTGGCCTGCCATCATCCCTTCGATTTTATTTATAAAAATTTTAATTGATACTAATCTAATATTTAGAAATATATTGTTAATTTTGTCATAAGTTTATATGAGGTTTACAGTTTAGAAGTATGGATGGACAAAAAATTGATAAATGAAGAAGTTGAAACTCGTTAAAATAAAAAATGAATTGGTTGACTAAGGAGGTAACAAAAGTGCAAGCAACTACTTATGATTAGCCAACTAGTGTATAATTCATAGTGGTCAAATGCAACAGATATGTAACCATTGTTTAAAAGTAAAAGCAATAGTTTAAAAGTCACTACTAGTAGTTTGATGCTGTGTTCGAAAACATATAATATTGTGGTGTCCACGATGTGTGTCAAGTAACTTGTGTAGTTTCTGACTTAGTTTATTCTTGGTGTCTAAGTTATTTTCTAGAATGGTTATGGGAGTTTTAACTCTTATAAACAATGATGTAAGCCTTGGGGACACAATTGAGACCATTTTCAGATGGCTATTACGCATTTCTATATTCGAGGTTTTACTCTTTGGATTCATGTATTAATCATTCTTCTTTCACTTAGTATTTCTCTTGTTTGTGTGCATAGTGGATTGAAAAAAATTATAAGATCTTGGGTTAAAAATTGAGTGGTAACTTAGTCCTTAGGCTAGTGATAGAGTTTTGAAAGTCAAATCATAAATTTGAAATAACTTATAAGTTTTAACTCAATATGCTTGGGATATGGATTTTGGAATGGTGCATTCATTTTTAATCTTTCTTAGGTAACTCCATGCATGCCCACTCTCATAAAGGGATCCATTAAGAAGAGGGTTCATCTCAATCTTCGACCATGATTACAATTTGTAGGATGCTATTGTTGGTGACTAAATTTTATAAATACTTAATAGCTTTTTCTCAATTCAAACGATCTAGAGATTTAAGAAATTATATCATGCTATCAAGCTTCTCCTTTGGAAGATCAAATAAGGCTTAAATAAAGAAAAAATTACCTTTATTAAAAAATTAGTGAGAATGGTGTTATAACTTTTTAGGTTAATATCGAAAATGGTATTTGAACTTTCGTAAAAAGTTCAATTTGATACATAAGGATTGATTTTGAATAATTTGGTACTTGAACTTTTGCAAAAAGTTCAATTAGATACTTTAGATTTGGTTTTAATATTTTTGGTACTTGAAGAAAGTTTTTCCATACATTTTTTTTACCTGATTAAATTTTCTTCAGGTTAAAATGTACACAAAACTTGTGTTAGGTATCAAAATTGTATAAACCAAACTTTAGACAAGAAAAATATCCACGAAAACTTGCTTAAGGTATCAAATTGTTCAAAACCAACTTTAGATACCTAATTGAACTTTTTGTAAAAATTTATGTACCATTTTTGACATTATCAAGTTTTTTCATCTATTACTTGTACATCCAAGCCATAAAGATTGGTTCTTTCCTCTCTCTAACCCTCTTTCTAGGTTATCCATCAATGTATCAACTCCATATCGCTCCTCTTAGACTATGTGAAGTGTGACACTCATGTCACGTTGTATGTGATGGTACCTATATTGGTACATTTAAATGTATTGCATCTTAATGTGCTCAAGCTAAAATATACCCCTTATTTTAATGAAGAATTAAACTGATAAACATGAAATGGTGTCCATAAATTGGTAGTAGTGCTGGAAAGAGAGATTTAAATGTATTCAAAGTTTGTAACGTATAGATTGTAGAAATAATTATTAATGGATTGTACTTTAAATTTTTCTTGCATTGAAAACATCAAACCCCCAAGAATTAAGGTGAACAATGGGGAAAAGCAATAAAGTAGGGTACTTAAGTCATTTTTATAAACATTACCCTATGATATTCATATGAAAAGAAGCAAACAAGCTCCATTCAAATCTCATTTGATGAGGCTCATATGAAGCCTCTCATCTCTTTTAACTGTATCTAATGGTATTATGATATTTGGTAGAATTAGTATTAGTTTATAAGGCCATAACCATGATAGCGAATACGATGTCAATGTTCAACATGTGGTGTTCAATATGTGTTTTGATGAGAAAATGAAATGCACAATTAATCACTCGATCATATTTAAGTTACATTTAATTAGTGAAACAAGTATTCAATTTGTTTTGGATATGTTTGAACTTGTTTTACTTTGTTTTTGTTTATGTTTGTTGTTATATCTTGATTCAAACTCTTTTTAGACCTTGTTTTGTTTATAATTTATTAAATATTAAAACATGAAAGTTATAGATCTCTCTTTAATCTTTCCATAGCATCTTTAATCACCTTAATCGAAGTCTAGATGAGAAAGCTATGATCAAAATATGAAACAATGTTGAAGCTGATATAAGCACTCGAATATATTGTTTGGATGGTAATATATGGCGTCCGAATGGTAGTTTATTAGAAACATTCTAATCATATTCCAGTGGTCTATTGTTCGAATGGTAAGGTATGGTCTTTGCATAGTAAATTGTTTGTTGCTTTGTTTTGCAGGTAGCATTTGAACGTTAGGCCTGTAGCCCGAATGCCATGTTACAGAAGAATAGCTGTTGGAGTCCTTTTTACTTGATCGTTATAGGTGTGATTTGTTGCTAACAACTAGGGGGCTTCAAGATCTTATAAATACAAGTATTTGAAGACTTAAATAAGAGGCCTAAAGCTTATTTATTGTAAATATCTCCTTGTAAGCACTCTCTACAAGCATTAATTGTAAATTGTGATATTTTGTGAGTGAGAGCCAAGTGTAGTGTTAGGTGCTTTGTAATTGCTATCCTTTGTTAAGCACTACACTAAGTGAATTGTGAGTAAGTTGGTGAAGTCTTGAGTTGAGTTGAGTTTAGTGTATTCAAGTTTGTAAAGACTCAACTCAAGCATTTGTATTGTTGATGCGTTGAAGTCCTCTATTGAGGCAAATTGTCGTTGTGAATAAAGTGGTGAAGTCTTCCATTGAGGGAGAAAATTGTTGTGGATCGTAGAGGCTAGGGGATTGACCGAACTCCATATTAAAATCACAGTGTAAACTTTCCTTTCCCATCTCTCTATTTATTATTGTTTATTATAGTTGTTGTTGTGCATGAATTAGGCATTGAGCTTGAAAATGGAATTGATCTTAGTGCATAATCCATTTTCATTAGGTGTTACTTAGTTTTTACAATTGACATCAGAGCAAAAACTCTAGGATAAATGCTCAATCACATCTAGAGTTTAAGATCATGGCTAGTAACATCTTAGGTTTCATGGAAGGACAAGTAATAAATAGATCACCCATTTTAACCGGAACAAATTATATATAATGGAAATATAGAATGAAGATTTTCTTAAAAGCTCAATATATTTTCTGATGGAGTGTTATAGAGACTGGCCTCTATGCATTTAGGTCATACAAGAAAGTTTGTTTGGGTACCAAGAAGGAAAATTCTTGTTTTGACAAACAAAAAAGGATCCAAGCAAAAATGGGTATCAAAGAGAGATGTGTTTTATGTAGGTAACTAAATGGGTTTTAGGGGAAAAAGTAAGGTATAATTTTATCTTGCTTGAGTTTTATGATTTGTTCTCTTATTGTTTATGATAAGAATGTATTGATGTGCTTAGATATGCAATTTTTCGATATTGAGATATTTTTGTGCATGCTTTGGGCTAAAAATGAGCTAAAATTGAGTTTTGAATGCACAAAAATGGATTCTCATGTTTTTTATGCTTAAATTATGTTTTTTCATGCTTAATAGACCTAAATAAACTTGTATAGAAGTCTAAATTTGAATGAAGATATTTTTGGATAAATTTATGCACAAATTTAAGAAAAAACAATGTTTTTGATGACTAAAATATGCACAAATTTGCAATGTGTGAACTCATGTGAGTTTAATTAGTTCTAACATGCTAAATATAACTTTTTAAACTTGCATAAAGTGTTTAATATGCTTAAACATGAATATTTGATGATATGTTGATTTTATACATGATTTAAACTAAATTTGTGCTAAAATTGGGATTTGAATGCATGAAAATTGTTTTTCATGCTTTTGATGTATAAACAATGTTTAGACATGTTTAATGTTTCTTTTTAGACTTGTTTGAATGTTTGAAAATTTTTTTGGATAAATTTGTGCACTCTTGAGAAACATTTAATGCAATTTTTGATAAAAACTTGCATGAACTTATGGTTTATAATGTTACATGGTTTTGAACCAATAAAAAATGTCTAAAATATATTTTAGAACTTGTATATTGCTTGTGCACTCTTTTTGTTTGGCATGTTTTGAGTTTGCCTTTTTAATGAGTCCATAAGGAGAGAAATGTGTGCACAATTAACATGTTTAAGTATGTATATGTGTGATATATTTGGAAATTAAGTATAACTTGGAATTTCCTTTAGTAAACATCAAAATCTTTAAACTTATTTGTTGAAATTCTTTTATAATATGGATGCTTAATTGAAAGGGAGTTAATTGTGCATGATTATCCTCATAAAAAGGGGGAGATTGTTGAACATGTGGTGTTCAATGTGTATTTTTATGAGAAAATAAAATGCACAATTAATTACTTGATCATATTTAAGTTACATTTAATTAATAAAATAAATGTTCAATTTGTTTTGGATTTGTTTGAACTTGTTTTGCTTTGTTTTATTTATATTGTTGTTATATCCTGATTCAAACTCTTTATAGACCTTGTTTTGTTTAGAAGTTGTTAAAGCTTCAAAGTTGTAGATCTCTCTTTAAGCTTTCCATAGCATCTCGAATCTCCTCAATCAAAATCTAGATGTGAAAGTTATGATTAATATACGAAACAGTGTTGAAGCTGGCATCGGGCATTAGAATATATCGTTCGAACTGTAATATATGGAGCCCGGGCGGTAGCATATAGTGTCCGGATGGTAGTTTGATCAGAAACATTCTGATCATATCCTCATATTCCAATGGTCTACTGTTCGGACAGTAGGGTGTGGCATCCGAATGGTAGGGTGTGGCATCCGAACAGTAGATTGTTTGTTGCTCTATTTTGAAGGTAACGACCTATTGTCTAGACGCCATGTTGCAGAAAAATAGCTGTTGGAGCCCTTTTTACTCCACTGTTGGAGGTATGTTTTGTTGCCAACGGCTAGAAGGCTTCAAGATTTTATAAATACAAGTGTTTGAGGACTAGAAGAAGGGATCTAGGAGACTTGAAGAAGAGGTCTAGAGCTTATGTTTTGCAAATATCTCCTTGTAAACACTCTCTACAAGAATTAATTGTAAATTGTGATTTTTTGTGAGTGAGAGCCAAGTGTAGTGCTAGGTGCTTTGTAATTGTTATCTTTTGTCAAGCACTACACTAAGTAAATTGTGAGTAAGTTGGTGAAGTCTTGAGTTGAGTTTAGTGTGTTCAAGTATGTAAAGACTCAACTCAAGCATTTGTATTGTTGATGTGCTAAAGTCCTCTATTGAGTCAAATTGTTGTTGTGAATAAAGTGGTGAAGTTTTCCATTGAGGGAGTCAATTGTTGTTGATCGTGAAGACTAGGGGACAGACTGAACTCCATGTTAAAACCGTAGTGCAAACTTTCCTTTCCTTATCTTTCTATTTATTATTGTTGACCATATTTGTTGTTGTGCATAAATTAGGCATTAAGCTTGCAAAGGAAATCGATTTTAATGCATAATCCATTTTCTTAAGGTTTTACTTAGTTTTTACAATCAATACTAAGTAAAAACTTTTGGGCTAACTAATTGAAAAGGCTTATTAGTCACCTATTTGATCGACCATTGACCACTTTTGGCTGGGGCATTATAAATAGTATCAGGGTTGATCCTTTACATAAGGATCGATGATTTGAGGTTGAAACTACTGGGTTTGTTTTGACTCGATTTATAGAAGAGACAAGAGGAAAGCAAAGACTGTCACTACTCTTTACGCTCAAGATATATATATATATATATATATCTCTATGTATATGAATGTACATAAACAAATAAATCTACTAAGTTAATAAGGCTAAACAAATTTAAACTCAAAGAGTAGGTTCACTAATTTACACAAATTTATAAGCCAAGCTTAAATTTGAGAATCTTTAAGTTTGAACCTATAATTTTTAGGCTCAATAAAAACTTGTTTAGACTTAAATTTGATAATATTTTAAACAAATCTAGTTCGAACCTTGAAATACTCTATATGATCCAATTCGTTTGTAGTCTTATTAACTAATTTTAAACTTTATCATGACATGAGTTCAACTTAATAACTTTATCATATTTCATATCATGATTAAATTAAACATTTATTGAGGTTTGATTAAAACTCAAAATCCATTAATTAGAAATTGAAAGTGGAGTTAAATTTGAATGCATATACAACTAAACATTAACATGGTACCGGAATCGAACCGAACCAAATAAGGATAGGAATCACCTGTTTTGAGTCTTAAAATTGAGGAATAGCAATCGAAACCATCTCTTATGGTTCCAGTTCGGTTCCAAGGAAACACCAGTTCCTAGTTCCAGTTTTGGAACAGTGGAACTGTCTTTTTTTTTTTTAAATAAAAATAAATAAATGAATTTTAGTTTTTAATAAAATAAATTTTAAACTCAAAATAATTATAGGATCTAAAGATGTTAAATTATTTAACCAAATTTTTAAAAATTTGTTTAGAATGTGTATTTATTTATATACAAACATATTCGTTATCAATTATAGCTAGTAATATGGGATTGCAAAATATTCTAGAAGGTGAAAAAATTATAATGCAAGAAATAGTCTCACATTATTAAGGAAATGAATTTTGTTTTTATGAAAAATTTATTTAAACTAATTATATATGATTTTAAGCTATATTTATTTGTGATGTTGATAATAACATATTAAATATTGTCAATAAGTAATAAATTATACTATTTATATGAAATAATTTAAATATTAACAATTATATATTTAATGTTATTTTTTATTTTTTTCAATCGAACCGGATAAAACTATTGGTTTCTCTAGTTCTAGACCAAAAGATCATCTAGGAATCATGAAACTAGTGATCCCATAACCGGTTCTACAACTGTCGGTAATGATTACTTTTTGATTTTCGATTCGAAACTGAATCATGTCTATGTCTACATGTAACTTAATTTAGCTTAGAAATTAACAGCTTAAGGAAATATCATCAGGGCTTCAATGGTGTGGACCCTACAACGAAAACTCAGTCTTACCAGACAAACGCGATCAAATCAAGCGATAAACTAGTGGCTAATTCATCGCGCTAATCGTTTGATTATCACCCCCCACTATGCACAAAAATATCTCAAAAACAACAAAACCTGCTCTCATAGTCTTCTGACCTCACCCCATCCGTGGCCATTAAGGACATTTATCAACGAAACGACAAAGTTCCTAAATACAATTTTTACTTTTAATACCCGATAGTTACTTTCGGCCAAAAAAAGGGGAAAAAAAAAATCTAAAAGTTACTTTAATCCTTTTGTTTAGTGGCATGGTTTGTTTCAGTCGTTTTTCATTTTTCTTTTAGACAGTATATTTGTTAAAATAAATAATATAAAAATAATACACACACACACCTTTCTTATAAAATTACATGCCTAATAAGTTACTAAAAATGTGACTTATTTAGATAAAAGGCAAGTCAAGTGTTTACACTTTTGATCTTTGCCAATTTAGTACATCTCATCTTAAATCTTGGTAAATTAATATTTGTATGTTCAAAGTATATGTAATTCATCGCTTCTATTAAAATATATTTGACGAATATTTATTTTGATATTAAGATAATTGTATAACTTGGTAAAAAATTGTTAGAGTTTAAGGATATAGGACTAAATTGCAAACAAATACTTAAAAATAGAAAATATAGGTAGTTAACATGCTATTGTTCTCCTAATAAAATAAACATTTCTCAAATTTTATTTAATATAAATTACAAATTAAACAAACTTTGAAAGTATAATCGCTGATTTGCTAAAATTTAAAAATGAAACACTAAATTACCAAAATTGGAAAGTGCATGCACTTGCCTACCGTTATCTCACTTATTCACCTTTATTTTTTTCATGATAACTATTTGAAATTTCTATTTTTAGCAAAATATAAATACACTATATATTAAGGACATTTTCCTTCAAAATATATAATATTCCACTTCTTAATTCTCATTTTTTTAAGTAAAAAGGAATTTTATTTTCCAGAAAGAAATTATATTGATTAAAGTGATCGATACAAGAAAAATGACAAATCAAAAGTGGAGGTACAACCCATCTATATAAACAATCATATCTCCACTATAGCGAAAAACTCAAAATCTCACATGTATAAATAGGGATAGAAATTATCCTAAGAGAATAAAACTCAACTAATTGGTGATTAGACTAGATTGTATAAAATGAATAATAAAATCCCATATAAGGGATGAAGACAAAGTGAACAATGAAAACATTAAATACATGACAAATATGCTTATTCTAAAGCTATCAATACACTAAAAGTTGCTTCATCTCCACAATTTTCAAATTGCTCGGATCATCGATGATGATAAAAATAGTAAATTACAACTTGGATTTGATGTTAGAAGTAAATTATAGCTCACAGAGGGAGAGAAGGAGGGAGACCTATTGTTTAGTTAGGACGCAAGAATAAAAAAGCATAAGTAGTTAAAATACCGATTAAAAAGTTCTTTATATGTTAGAGTTTAAATAAATAAATAAAATGTAAATATATTTTCATAAATAAAAATAAAAAACAACATTTCAATTGGATTGTTGATAAGGATTATTCTACATGCCTAACATTGACTTAGTGGGCTAGCAACCGAATCCATGAGAAATCTCATCAAAAGACTCGACGAAGGAGCTCCTTAAGAACCTTTGGTTAGAAGTTCCATAGGGAGCTTGACCAAAGGCTCTATGGGGGCCTTAATCCTACGGGGACCTTAGCCCCTCACCTTTCTTATCATGACTCTATACATCGAGGATCACGTTGTCATTTTCCATTCCTATCTCCTTGGGAGAACAACTATGAGCTTGGTCACCTCCACCTCGTGTAAGGACCACCTTAGGTTTGAGGTTATATACTTTCATATGAGCTCAGGCATACAAGAAACAAGATTCTATAAGTCCCAAGTTGTGGTATGATGAAAAGTTATAAATAGATCCTACCCCTAAAGGTATGGCATCTGATCTCACATAATTTGAATATACTCTTTACGTATTCTCTTAAATCCATTATTAACTTAAGCTTCGAAGTAGCAACATCTGACAACCCCTGGTGTATCACTAACCATATTTTATGCTTGCAAGTCCACAATATTTCATCATTTTCTCTACTGATAGATCAACACTCGTAATAGGTTCTAAGTGGCTAACGTATTATAATTAAGTGGTATTTTTATTGGTCTTGCGAGTAGGATATGGTATCGAAATTTTTCTTTCCATTTATAATTATTAAAAAAAAATACCTGGGTTTTAGCAGGGGAAATAGAAAAAGATAGTATATCAGCAGTTATATGCATTCGAAAGTCCCAAATTTAACAAGCAAGTATAATCCTATGATTAAGAAGAGAAACAAAACAAATAAGGAAAAAATATCAAAACTGCGCGTTCGGTTTATATATATGCCAAATGCCAATACTACAACATCTACCGTTACATTATTTGAGTTTTGTAAAATCAATAAAAATATCTAACGCCCTTTCCTAATTTTGGTAAAAACAAACTTCAAGAGAAACATATACAAATTCACATTAACCTAGTCCTAGGCAACCTCAACACCTGGTGAGCGTAAGGGGTGATTGGACCCACCATTCTTCATTCGTGTCGCTCCTTTCTTTTGCATGCAACCTTAAATCCCACCGCCACCTCAATTCCTGCTTTTATATAAATCATAAATCCTCTCCCTTAAGTCTCATTCCAGTTTTCCCTTCCAATACCTTGTTAGCTTTCAGTGTTTCTTCTTCTTCTTTCTCAGTTTTAGAAGTTTTATTAGCTTACCTTGCTGCCACTAAAATGAAACTAAGCCACCTTTCCCTTATGAACTTCCTTTTAGTGTTTCTCTTTGTAATAGTGCCTCTTGAAGTTCTAGGAAGCAGCCGGTCTATATGGGATGGTGAGGCTAAGATTAAGATGCCTACCGAAAGAGATGGGTTGGATGATGATGGTCAGGAAATCGGCACCCGCTGGGCCGTCCTCGTCGCCGGTTCATCGGGTTATGGTAATTACAGACACCAGGTATAGATTTTTATTTTATTTATGCATTTTTCTTTAGATGATCACTCACTAAAGTTTTTAAGAAAATTAAAATTTAAAAAACCGCGTACATAAGTCCAAAGATGATCAAATTATAAGCCATATTAATCATATGTTTGTGTTATGTTTTTTTTTTTTTTTTTTTGGTATGAAGGCCGATGTCTGTCATGCATATCAAATACTGAGGAAAGGAGGATTGAAAGAGGAAAACATAGTGGTGTTCATGTATGATGATATAGCTAATAATATATTAAATCCAAGGCCAGGGGTCATCATCAACCATCCACAAGGTGAAGATGTCTATGCAGGGGTCCCTAAGGTAAAGAATTTTTTTTTTACTCTTTCACCATGTCAACTTTTGAATAATATATTCCTGAGGGCTGTCATAATTGAATTAGAGGAACAAATGATAGTGCCCACTTTGGAGTGAGCTGATTGGCTGCAATTTTTTTAATCATCTTTTTGGTAATTATTATAGTGATAGAAGTGTTAGTTAGCGTCCATAACTTATTCAATACTCTCTTTTTTCTTTTATCTAGATATTTAATTTTATTTCCATCTTTTTACAATATAATAAGGAGGAAGGAATAGACATTTTTACGGTAAGAACTATTAATTTGGTATCCAGCCTAGATACACAGGGGTTTGTTAAGCATGGTGGAAAAATTAAATGACTTCTTTTTTTCAATGTGACATTTGGTATTAAATTTATTCTATTTTGATAATATATTATTTTGGGATGACATATATTGAGTGGGATTAGTCTCATTAAAAGACCTGGCATGACAGTGCATGACCCATACTGAATTTCAAATGTATTAATTGGTATTATGTAATATTTGGTGGAATTTAAATGTTTTAATTTGGTATTGGAGGTTTTTTTTTTTTTTAATTTCTATCATTAACTACGTAAATTTATCTATTTTTGTATTTAACTATATAAATTTTGCTTAATTTTACATTTTAACTATCTAATGAAGCTGTTATAAATGATTTTGAAAATTTTTTTTATGGTAAGTAAATTACATTTTTAAAGTTTAAATGAAAAAAGGGACGAAGTTTATAGGTATCCAATGTAAAAATTATCCCTTTTTTTTCTTCTCCACAAAAAATATTTTCAATTTCTTCTTTCATATTTGTATCAATCAATTTCTTTTTTAATAGTTCTAAGAAATCCTAGATATTAGTAATTTGTGGCAATTAACTAATGATTGAAGGCCACAGCAGTAAGGGGCCCACCGGTGATGGTTAGCACTTTTGGCCATTGATTATGGTTTTACCTTTGGAAGCTTGGGTAAGAGCTTGTTATTTCCCTCTGACCTGTTGCTATGATAATATTTCCCAATTATAAGTTCTATTAAACTGAAATTTCTACATAATGAAACACAACTTCCTAAATGTTTGTTTGGATGGTCTGTTTTTTATCCGTATTCGTATTTTTTTAAAATATTATGTGTAAATATATTTGATTTATATTTATATTTTATTTATATTTGATCAATTTGATTTTTAATGAGAACTGCCAATTTTTTTTATCCGTATTTAATTCTATATAATTAATTTGTTACAAAATTATTAATATATTCGATTTATATTTATATTTTATTTATATTTAATCAATTTAATCTTTTAAGAGAATTGTCAATTTTTTTTATCTGTATTTAATTCTATATAATTAATTTGTTACAAAAGTATTTGAAAAAGTGTCTATATCTTTAATCTACCAACAAACAAATAGATTCGTAATTTGATATGATTAAGAATACTACTAATGAAAAAGAATTCATATGATTCTCCAAGGGTTATGCAAAACGATATAACAATTGTAATGCCAATTCATCAAATTTGACATATGAAAGGTTATTGGGTAACTGATAACAACTTCTAACGTAGTCTCGACTATACATCCCATTTTATTTCCCTCTCTGGGCGATTTGGTGGTTTTTTTGCCTTTTCTTTAATTGAGCATGGCAATTCTAGTCATAGTGACAAATTTTGGAGCCTTTTTTGATGAAGGGATAATGTAATGATACCTGAACTTTAATAACATGTGTAACTAAGTATTTGAACTTTAAAATTGATCAATTTAGACTCGACGAAAATAGTGTTGATGCGCATGAAAAGTTCTTTTAGATAATGAATTGATTAATTTTAAAGTTTATATACTGAATTGATCGATTTTAATAGTTTAAATACCTAATTGCATATTTTGTTTAAGTTCAGATATTATTTGGGGCATTTGCCATTTGATGATGGGCACAAACACACTTCATTTTAAGCAATGATTATTTACTAGATGGATATTTGCGACAGGACTATACAGGTGAGCATGTTACTACTTCAAACCTCTATGCAGTACTTCTTGGGGATAAGAAAGCCGTCAAAGGGGGAAGCGGAAAGGTCATTGACAGCAAAGCTAATGACAGAATTTTTCTATATTATTCAGATCATGGGGGACCTGGGGTTCTCGGTGAGTACATGTTAAGGCCATTTATCCTCAGAATTGTCAAGCTTCCTGAATTGAATGAGTACATGTTAAGGAAGAATTTAAAAGGAATTGTATCTTGTTTAAGGGAATTTGGCATCTGCTATTAGTTTAGTTCGGATATTATCATGGTGAATCAGTTGAATAATGCGGGCTTTTATGCAGGGATGCCAAACCTTCCGTTCCTTTATGCAATGGATTTCATTGAGGTGTTGAGGAAAAAACATGCTGCTAATGGTTACAAAGAAATGGTAGGTGACTTTCCTTTCATTATGGAACTTCCTTGTGCACTTTTGCTCTGTATTTATATGGCTATACTCGAACCTTTCAGGTTATTTATATAGAAGCATGTGAAAGTGGGAGTATCTTTGAGGGCATAATGCCGAAAGATCTAAACATTTATGTAACAACAGCATCTAATGCTCAAGAAAGCAGCTTTGGAACATACTGTCCTGGAATGCAGCCTTCCCCTCCTCCAGAATACATCACTTGCTTGGGAGATTTGTATAGTGTAGCATGGATGGAGGACAGGTATGCTATTTGGTCAAACTCGTGTATCATCATTTTTCCTTCGAATGCTATCAACTTACCAATATAAGTATAAGCCAATAAAGGTTTTTGAAGATGGAAAATAATGGGATGTGGATTTAGGCAAAGTTATACAATGATTTAGAAAGTCGGTAATCTTGATCTTTGGTTGATAACAGTGCGGAGCCTTTGGTTTAGGTTTGAAATCATTTGACAAAATTTCATGCCCTCTCCTGTTTACTTAGATTGGTTTGTCTCTAGCCTTTGATATAATTCTTGATCCTTAGTAGCTTGCTGGTTCTGGCCATGGTATTAGAGCAACTAACCAACCACATTGTGAAACTAGATGGTTGGATAAGGAATTGTCTTGCCTTAATAGAGTCACTATATTATCATTATTTTGTGTCATGTCCATAGATAAGTTTTCATCAAGTCTTTTTCTAATCGTGTTGATCTTGAATCCTTGATCATAACTTTTAGCTAAATCTACCTTGTCTCATGCAGTGAAACTCACAATCTCAAGAAAGAAACAATAGAGCAACAATACGAATCAGTAAGATTCCAAAACGCATCTTGGATGTCCTATTTAGAGGACTTGAGGTCTAATGCAAGTTTATCAATTTGGTTGTTTAGGTTAAAGTAAGAACCTCGAATGCCAATAGATACAACATGGGAGTAGGATCACATGTGATGGAATATGGAAGCAAGAACATAAAGGGAGAAAGGCTTTATCTGTATCAAGGTTTTGATCCTGCCACATTGAACTTCCCTCCAAACAACTCCCTCTTAGATGGTCCCGTGGGCGTGATTAATCAGAGAGATGCTGATCTACACTTCCTCTGGCAAATGGTGAGCTTTACTGTAATTCCTTCTAACATTTCAGTTCAAGTTATAAACGTTAAACTCCAAACAAGTCCTCCATGTTTGATTTCCCATGTAGTTGTTTTTGCCCTCTACCATTTGATCGATGTTTTGACCAGAATTATTTTCGACATACTTGTTCTGCAGTTCAAGAAATTTGAAGGAAATTCAGACAAGAAGGCGGAAATTCTCCAGCTGATAACAACAACAATGAAGCTTAGGATTCATCTGGATGGCAGCATTGAGATGATCGGGACACTTCTTTATGGTCCTCAAAATGGCGCACGGGTCTTAAACACGGTCAGAGAACCCAGCTTGCCATTAGTTGATGATTGGGAATGCTTGAAGTCAATGGTTAGTTCACTCTCTCTATCTCTTATGTTATTCTTCCCATCATAGTTCCCTAGTGGAAAATGATGATGCAATATGGATTATTTAGGTACGATTATTTGAATCGCGCTGCGGGTCACTAACCCAATACGGGATGAAGCATATGAGGGCATTTGCTAATATTTGCAACAGTGGTGTGCCTATAGCCACAATGGAAGAAGCTTGCAGGACAGCTTGTGGGGGACATGAAATGAATAGATTGCGTCCCTCAGTCATAGGTTATAGTGCTTAAAAGCAAAAACAGCAAAATGGGTGTCACTTGTTTCATTGTACAGGGGTCAAAAGAGAAGCTATTTTGTTTCTTAAGTCTTTTGGTAATTTTGTTTCATTTAACATGGTCAGCGAATGTTGGACCATATCGAAGGATGGTGACAAGGTTTCAAGCCAAAATTTGGACAAAATCATGTGTGCATCTGTCGAGCTTGGTTTTCAGGGAATGTCATTATAATATTTATTACGTTTGTTTATCAAAATATTAAAGATGTCTCTCTCTTTTGGAGTGATTTTCCTTTGTATGAAGCTGAATCCGTCAAAGCTAGGTCCATGTGCTAGAAGGCCTATTGGAAGTTGCTCACCATATTAACAAGGCATATCATGACCAATGGAACTTTTCTCGTGCTAGAGTAAAGTTTGATTTTCCATGTATCAAGTAGGTTCCTAATTCAAAATATAGCTTGTTGTCCCATTGAATTGCGACCTGGAAACTCAAAACAAAGCCCATGGCGAGTGTTATGAAGTCATGTAAAGGCTTCAACTGACGAGAAAAATGGAAAGAAAAAAAAAAGGTTAATATGATGGTAGGTTGTTTGGTTCAACTTAAACTTAGTAAGTCACTTCATCACAAGCTAAAGGAGATATGGCATTTGACTTATTTCGTAGTGGTTAGGGCTGCGAGGTTTAACTTGTTTGAAAGTTTGAACTATGCTTTTTTATTAATCTAGAATTTTAGGGTTAAGTTCAATTTCAATTGAGGATACATAATAAATGTATATATACCTTGAGTGGATAATGGATAAAGATTAGGTTAAGTATGGTATACCTGTCATTTAGAAATTAGTTTTTTTTGCTTATCTATATTTTAGATAGGTATTAACAAGTTTTTGAGTTTACTTATGAGCTTGAGCTTTGTTGGTCAAATAGATAAGCTTTATTAAGTTTGGTTTATTAGCTTTATTTTGGGTTCTTTGATTTGTTTGTTAAACGAGTTCGAGTTGAGTTGAATGTAAAGCGAACCAAGTTCAACTTGGATCATTTGTAGTTTTAGTAGTATGTGTTTCTATTTACTGTTGACTCAAATTAAGAGGATTATAATTTAGATTTCAAGTAATAAAATTAACTTCTAACATGCATAGTAAAGTTTAGTTATGGTTCAATTGATATATATAATTAGCTTAAATCATTGATATCCATAAAATTTCGTAAACCGGTTTCTCTTTAATCATGTGATTTATTATGTCTTCCAAATACCTTTCTTTGGCATGAAAGGATCAGAAGGACTAATGTCATAAATCTTTTTAAGGTCACAGGTGATAGGATTTAGGATAGAAAGTGTTTATGATGAGATATTCCTACTATCAATGAATAGATTGATTATGATTTATAGATGTAATAGATATAATTGAAAATTAGTTTAGGAAAGCATAATGGATCCCAGTGAATCCTAGCAAATGCTTCAACTTACTAAGAAGATAAAATCGTGCACTTTTATTGAACCTATTTTAAGCTTATTAATTCTAAACTCTCTCAATTATTTCAAAATAGGCTTTAACTCTTCAAATTGGAAATGAACCCACCTTCCCAATATAAGTATTTTGAATTCTATTAATGTTTGGGGATGTAATTGAAGCTCTGAAGTACAATTCACTTACGTGCGCGGTATGAGACAACATATAGATAGTGTAGTAGAGATCTTATGAAAATGAAATCCTCCCGTTATGGGGAGCAAATCCTCCCGTTATGGGGAGTAGTTCTCACGTCCCATCGTGAGTTTTGTTTCTTTTTTTAAAAGTTTTGTTTCCCTCCTGTCTCGCTTGCTTCTTTAAGAAGTTTCTTCTTATCTTTGGCTGTTTTGTTTCCTCTTATAGTTTTCTCTTATCTGTCTACCTTACCCTTTCTGCTTGAGGCTCTTGTTTCTTTCCTTATCGGTGCCTTCTGTTTGTCGTCATTTGTCTGTTGGTGGTGTAGTAGCGTTTTGTCCTGTCCTCGTTTATCCTGTTTGCTGTCTTCCCGCTCTTAGTTTCAGGGTGTAATGTCTTGGCTTGTTGGTCCTTTTATCCCTGGATCTCCCGTTGCTGTGGTGGTTTGTGTCTTGTCCTCCTCGCTTTCCTGTTGGGTTTTGGATAGGTTTTCCTCTCCCTTCCGCTTTGTTACATGGATCAGATAGAGTCTAATATGGTGGAAGAAGATTCCATGGAAAGCCTAGACCTGGAAGAAAACACAGATTTATCAAGTCAAAATGAGCTCCTAATGATTGGCAAAGTTATATCAAACAAAGCTCTCAATAAAGGAGCAGTAATCAATATTCTGAAGAAAGCCTGGCAGTCATATGGGAAGACAAAGCTATCGGTTCTAGGTACAAATTTATTCCTGGTGGCTTTTGAAAACTCTAACATGGCCATGAATATTATCAATGAAGGTCCTTGGGCTGTCATAGGAAACTTACTGATCCTAGAGAAATGGGACAAGGATAAAAGGATTGAAGATATTAATTTACAATACCTCCAGATATGGGCTAAAATCCATGGACTACAGCTTACTCACATGTCGGGGGAGAATGCTAAGAAGTTGGGATCCCGTATGGGCTCCGTTATGGACGTTGATGCGCTGGAGTTGGAGTCTGGTGTTTATCGTGGTTTCCTAAGAGTGAGGGTCAAAGTAGACACACAGAAACCATTATCCCCAGGGGCTTGGGTGAACAAGAAGGATGGATCTAAATACTAGGCTTTTTTCAAGTATGAAAGGTTGTCAGATTTTTGTTTTGTATGTGGAAGACTTGGTCATTTGGCCAAAGAGTGTTCCCATCCCCGAGATGGGAAACAAAAATTCAGCAGCGCCCTAAAAGCCAATCCCATATGGAATAGGAATGGTAACACATATGTGCCCAAGGGAACCAGTAACCAAGACCAAGAAACGGTTAAAGTTTCTCGGGATTCATCTCCCCTTTCTTCCTCTTCTAGCAAGCATCTGATGGCATCACCCCAGAACCAGCTATCTCCTCGGCCCCCTAACCTTTTACTTCACTAGTTGCCTCTAAAAAACCCGGTGAGACCTCAAAAAGTGTCGGGTGTCTCTAACCTGGCAAGTTTAGATCCGGAGTGCCAGTCCTTCCTGGTGCAGATATCCAAATCCATGTTAGATTCGGTCAGGCCCTCATCCTTTTGTATCCACCCAGACATCCTGCCCTTATCCCAACCGAATCCGGCTAACTTTCATCTATCTACTAGGGATATCCCTTGCCCTGCACCATCTGATCATATACAATCACAAAACCATCTAGTTACTGGATCCCAAACGGTAACATCCTCTCTGTTTGTGGAACAATATGAATCTGGCCCTGAGGCTGGAGACCTTCCTTCGGTACATGATCATAAAGATGGTACCCAACCTCCCTACCTGGATAGCTATCAACGAAAAGGAGTCGTGAGGAGGTATAAAACAGCTGTGAGGATGGATGCTCTAAAGTCAAAGGATCCTTACCTGGTGATTCTCCCTAATGAAGAAGAGACAGAGGAGGGGGCGCAGGGTTCTACGGAAAAACAACCATATAGCTCAGGGGTAGCACATCTGAACTTAATCCCTGCTTTCAAGGATATGTATCTGAAAAGGAAACAGGACTTTGAAGTTATTTCGGTGGACAAGAAAGCCAAGGTGGCAGCTGATGAAGTGGAGATGGTTGCAAATGTGAGATCCAGCAAAGTTTCTAGATATTCTCGGTATCAGAAGAAGAGTTTGAGTAATAAGAATAAGAGAATGGCTAAAAAGACAGAACATATCTCAGACCTGTTTGAGGTACCAATTATGGAGGCAACAGAAGGTGGTAGTGGTGGCTGGCCCTCAACAGCCACACGGGGGCCATGATACACCTAGCTTGGAATTGTCAAGGTTTTGGATCTTCCTTGACAATTCGTCATCTGAAAGATCTCGTGAATAAGCACAACCCTTGTGCAATTTTTCTTATGGAAACAAAAAACAAATGTAGTAGACTGGAGAAAGTTAGGAACCACCTAAAGTATCTGGGTTCGTTCTATGTACCGCCGGTTGGAGCGAGTGGAGGGCTATCTCTCTGGTGGAATGGAGATGTCAATATCAACATCATTGATAGTTGCAGGTGGTACATACATAGTGAAATATGTTAGAAGGACAAATCAAGGGCTGGTTTCTTCACTTGGGTGTATGCCCCAAATTGCCACAGGATTCGTCTTGATCTCTGGAAACAGATAGTACACTTTTCAAAAGTGGTTAGGGGACCTTGGATGTGCATAGGTGATTTCAATGATATTGCAAAGGAGGAGGAGAAAATAGGAGGACGTCCTAAGGAGAGGAGACAAATGACAGCCTTTAATCAGATGATCTCAGATGCCAACCTTATAGATCCAGGATGCAATGGAACATGGTTTACTTGGTCAAATAATCAACCCGAAGGGGATCGGGTTAAAGAAAGGCTTGATAGAGCCTTGGTTTCTGCAGATTGGATAGTAAGCTATCCAAAAACTCAGGTCATATGTGAACCTTCAATAGGGTCTGATCATGCTGCAATTATCGTTAATTCTGTATATGCTGAGAGGAAAGGTATTTGTAGATTCCGTTTCGAAAATCTTTGGAGATCCTCTGATGTATGTGGACAACTAGTGGATAAGGTGTGGAAGGAAAGGGGAGATGTGAGGAACCTGGTAGATATGGAAAAGGGGCTCTCGGAATGCAGTATTAGACTGACAAGGTGGAGTAAAGAGGCTTTCCCGAATAGCCACAGATTGATAGAGGACCTGAAAGTAAGGTTGGGCATAATCCAAAATGATCCGAGAATTGATGTGGAGGAAGAGGAGCATTTAATCCAATCCCAAATCGATGAACTACGGGGAAGGGAAGAGAAGTTCTGGCACCAAAGATCTCGGATAAACTGGCTCCTTTATGGGGACAGGAATACAAACTTCTTCCACCAATCAACTCTTAACCGGAGACAGAGGAACAAAATTCTTAAATTGGACAGGGGTGATGGAAGTTTTCTTGTGGGTGAAAGGGAGATTGGTCAATCCTTTGTAGACTACTATCAAAATCTGTTTAAATTAGAGGGGAACAGAGATTGGGGAGCTTGCCTGGAATGGATTGAGCCGATTATATCAGAAGATATGAATTTGGGTCTTTGTGCACCAGTCTCAAATGAGGAAATCAAGGAAGTGGTTTTCCAACTAGGTGCGCTTAAAGCACCAGGCCCTGATGGTTTTCCGGGTATTTTCTTCCAATCCTATTGGAGCTCTATTGGTCCTTCAATATTATCAGCGGTCAAGGATTTCTTTATATCAGGTAATCTTCCTCCTTCCCTAAACCAAACTGATTTGATCCTAATTCCAAAAGTCAAATTCCCAACTCAGGTGTCTGATTTCCGCCCTATAAGCCTTTGTAATAATCTCTATAAAATCATTTCGAAAATTCTGGCTAATAGAGTGAAGCTTTATCTTGATTCAGTTATTTCTGAAAATCAAAGTGCCTTTGTCTCAGGGAGAATGATACAAGACAATATCATCATCGCTCATGCAATATTCCATTTTTTAAAAAACAAAAATAGAGGGAAAAAACAATTTTGTGCTATCAAAATGGATATGAGTAAAGCCTATGATCGATCGAGTGGGATTTTCTGGAAGCTGTCTTACTCAAAATGGGGTTTGGACAACCTTGGATTACATGGACCATGAAGTGTGTTAACAGCGTGTCTTTCAATATTGTTGTGAATGGGAACATTACAGGTTCTGTCATTCCCTCTAGAGGCATTAGACAGGGGGACCCCCTTTCCCCATATCTTTTCATTCTCATAGCTGATGTCTTATCGAAAGGAATAACAAAAGCTGTCAACGAAGGTCAGTTGAGAGGGATGAGAGTGAAACCTATGAATCCTGAGCTAACCCATCTTTTGTTTGCAGATGATTCTTTATTTTCTTGGAAGCAGGATAAGGGAGTTTGTATAACTTAAAGAGGATCTTGGATGATTATTGTAAAGCTTCAGGTCAGGCTATCAACCTCTCTAAATCCTCTGTGTTCTTTAGTAAAAACTCCACTGATAATTGGAAGAATGAGGTGAGGTGGGGTCTAAACATCTCCAGCACTGAAGACCCTGGCTTTTATCTTGGTCTGCCTACCATTTGGGGGAGATCTAAGTGCGAGGCTCTAAATTTTGTCAAGGATAAGGTGGTGAGGAAAATTCAAGGCTGGAAACAAAACCTTCTAAATGAAGCGGGTCGCGAAACCCTGGTTAAGTCAGTAGCATATGCTATCCCCACATATTCAATGGGGATCTTCAAATTTCCCATCAAATGGTGCCACCATGTAAATGCCCAAATTAACAATTTTTGGTGGGGGCAAAGACAGGGTGAAGGACGCATACACTGGGTAAGGAAAGAGTGCCTGTATAAAGCTAAGGAGGAAGGTGGAATGGTGTTCAGAGATCTACACCTCTTTAATTTAAGCCTCCTAACTAAACTGGCCTGGAGAGCTCACCATAATCCACAAGCCTTATGGGTACGTGTCCTGAAGGGTATATACTATCCTAGATGCTCCTTCAAGGAGGCAGGGAGAGGGAGCCGAGCATCATGGGGGTGGAATAGCCTAGTGGAAGGTAAGTACATCCTTTACAACTATGCTAGCTGGGTTGTGGGCAAGGGGGATAACATTCTGGTTAGGACGGATAGGTGGATTCCTTCTCTACAGAACAAATGTCTAGAGCAAGGATGCAAGATTGATCACAATATGAGAGTTAGTGACATCATGGATTCTAATGCACGTGAATAAAACTTGAGGAGTATGAGGCACTTACTATCTCAGGCCGAACTCAGAGCAATCAGGAGCATGCCGTTTCTTTGTCGGGAAGTCGACGACCGGTTGGTGTGGCCCTATGATAGACGGGGTGATTGCAAGGTAAAATCGGTATACCATATTTTGTATGATTTGCACAGAGACAATATCAAAAGTAAGCCATCATCCTCATATCAAATTCAAAACCACACTTGGAAGCAGATTTGGAATAGTAAGAACATCCCAAAGATCAAACATTTTATTTGGCGAGTGATGTCGAATGCAATCCCTGTCATGAGCAACCTCTATCACCATCGGGTTATATCCTCCCCCTTATGCCCGTTCTGCGAGGAGCATGAATCTGTGGAACATGCGTTGTTAGGATGTAATTGGGTGCAGTGCGTGTGGTTTGGAGTGCTAGGAGTGCGCTATGACAAACGTCAAATCTCATCTTTTGATGAGTGGTGGAACAAATTGGTGGGAGGCCAGGGATTTCTAAAGAAAGAACGCAAGAAAAAAATCTTTGAGCTAAGCGAGGTGGCCTGGGGTATATGGAGAGAACGATGTGATGCAATTTACAATCATAGATCCCCAAACCCTAAAGCTATGGTCAGACGGACTCTAAATAGCTTGGGAGAGAAAGATTACCTTCATAATCCAATGGAGCCGACAGCATCCCCTTCGGAAGATTTAGGCGGTGGAGAGTATGATGTTTCTGAAGTGAGACAAGGAGGCGTTGAGGAGGAGATTGAAGGAGAAGTGGGTCGGAGTAGGAGCGTTTTTGCTCATGGTTCGGAGCCCCACCATCACTCCCTTTCCTCGGTACAGGAGGTTCCACATCTGGAGCTACATGAAGCAGATAGGAATGTGCGGGCTGAGATTGGAGAGCAAGGGGCCAGAATTAACACTGATGGGTCTTGGGTGGGATCTAATGAATGGGGGGCTGCGGCAGCTGTTGGGAAAGACAATATGGGCAGGCTTATTGGAGGGGCCTCAACGTGGGGTTTATTTCCCTCAGCAGAAGCTAGTGAGGTTGCAGCCGTATCCCTTGGGGTAAAGTTATCAAGGGAAAAGGGATGGTCAACTCTTTTATTTGTATCTGATTGCAAGCAGGTGATCCAAGCTTTCAACGGTCAGCGGGAGGGCCTTCACTGGTCCTCTCAACCCTTTTTTGAAGAAGCCTTGTCGGCTTTGGCTAGCTTAAGAAATGTTTCTTGTTCTTTTATTTTTGTAAGACGAAATGCAAATTGTGTTGCTAATTGGGTAGCTACGTATTTCAGAAGGAGGATGTGTCCGATGGATTGGTGGATCTCCACCCCATCCTCCCTTCAAAAGCTACTAGATCGGGATGTTTTGAATCGTACTGATCTGTCTTGTATTGTCCCAGATAATGGGTAAGTTTGATTAATATAATTATTTCTATTCGGTCAAAAAAAAAAAGAAGTACAATTCACTTTAATTCTTTTTCAATTTGACCTGTTTTCAACTTAAAAATCCTTAAGTTTCAATAGTAAGTACATGCTGATGTTATATTTTCAATTGCTTTACTATGTAATAGTTAAATAATTTTTGTCACTAAATTTCCCCCCACTAGAGCTGTTAAGATATTCTTTTCACAATTAAGATAACCTTTTCATTAATTGAGGAATTTGATTATTCAATTATTTTCTCTTAATTGTGGTAAAGATTACAGGGATATTTTTTATTTTCTTTTCATCTCCATATTAGAGAAATCAATATCCTTCTTCATAGTCCAGTTGTATCTATATATTGTTATACATAAATTCATTTTATACATGAGAATGAGAACACACACACACACAATCTTCTTTTCTATTTTGAGCTTGATATCAGAGTTTAGACTCATTAAATCTTGAAATTTTGGAATTCCTTTTCCTTCTCAAAATGAATGAAACAATTGAATCATTAATAAAAAAATTAATTCCTATTGCTATATAGTCTAAACATGTTTCTAATGCAGGAAACATTCTATCTCAATCATGTTTTGATATCCGGCTACAACTGATAGAGATGCATATTGTTGAAAGGAAAAAAAAATCCCTACATACATTTCAAGCAACAGCCATCTATAGAATTAGAAGATGGATATGAAACGTGGTATGCTAATCATAATGTAAAAACTTGGTTGATGATGCCCATGACACTAGAGATTATGAAGTGCTACAAGTGCGTATGTATTGTTCATGAAATGAGGTTTTTTTTTTTTGTAATTAAAATTTTGTGATGGAAGTCATAAGTTTAGAATTGTGCTTTGAGATGAAAGGCTTCTATTGCCTAACAAAAGTGAAATAACTCTTTTTAAATATTATGGAGAATTGGTTGAGGCTTTTTGAGAATTATACCACTGAGATAAAGTGATCATGAAGAATCTTGATGCTATAGTATACCAAAATTTTATTGAGTACTTGTGGGTACATACAATCCATTGGATTCGATGTTGTTTTTGAAAAAGTTCATGGAGAAATTTGACGCTATGAATTGATTCTAGATTTGGAAGGATGCTATTTTTTATTTTGATAAGAGGCACTACGTGTTACAACTCTAGAAGAGTTTGAAAATAATTAAGTTGTTGTGATGGTGACTTGAAATTAATCAAAGACTAATGATGCAAAGAAGTCTATCTATAATTGCGTAGATTGTAATGAGATTGGATTAACTAAATATCATTGCTTTGAACTAGTAGTCCATCTAGAATGTTATGATTATAGGGTTGCTCCTCATAAAAGTAATTTTAGAATACGCCAACCAATATTTTTGTAATAGATTAGATGGTAATGCTATTGAACCCTCAACACTGGCAGCAGTTGTAGATAATTAGATTTTTAACACTTTTACGTCTGTTTATCATGATTTTTGTTGTACAAATAAATATGATGTTTGATTGTACAGTAGTTACTCATCTTAAACTTCATTCACAAAAATTTGTTTCTATTAAAAATGGAGAAAAGGATCTTTGACCTTTTTCAGATTCTTTACATTTAGATTCTATTATAATTGTTCCATCTTTTAATCATAATCTTTTGTTTGTTTCTCAATTAACCACATCAATATCTTAAATTGTAATCTTTTGACCTATCTTTTTTGTGCTTAAGGACATCTAGATAAAGCATATGATTGCGTATGGTAATAACTAAAAGAAAATGTTTTAGTTGGACTTGATAATAAAGGATTTTGACAAGCTACATCAAGCTTTGAGAGTAATTAGTTACAAGGGGGAGAGGAAGAAATTTGAAATTTGGTTATGACATTAACGTATTGGGTATACTTCTTTTGATTATTTGAAAAATTATTTACTATTTCATTTAGTAAGCTTGATGATTCCAACTTTGAGAGGATTACAATGGCCCGTTACCTCTATTAATGATTAGACCATAATGACATGATTATGATTAATGAAATCTAAAAATGGGAAGACCTTCATTTTTAAATAGGGGATCATTACACTAGAAGGCACCTACATTTGGGGTTAAATTCAAATAAGACATTAACTGTTTGAGTGATAAAAACAAATTGGATTAATATTTCACAAAGTGAGTTAAATAAGAAATCAACATTTTGAATGATTAGAAAACGAATCAACATTTTTAGTGGATTACAAATGGACTAAAAAAAGGATCACTTATATGCAAAATTTTAATAATATTGGTATCATTTTTTAACCATTTAAAATGATGATCCCTTTTCAAAAAGTAAAAATAAAAAAATGATGACCTCTTATTTGATTGACTTTATGATATGTACATCCCCTTTTTTTTAATCAATCAAAACTTTGATATATTATTTGAACTTGACTTTATGTATTGATACTTCTCGATATAATTTACACTTTTTAAAAGTTTCATAAAATGTTTAGAACTCAATACAATGCATAAATCTAGGTTACACATAGTGACAATGGTAGAGAATATTGAAACTTTAACCCTAACACCTAATAGTACATGGAAGCACATAGAGTCATTAATAAAACCACATATCTCAACTCTATCTACTAGGATAATTAATATGTTAGCACACACAATACTAGATCTTGCTTATATAGTGAGTGTTATTAGTCAATCTATGCATAATTCTAGAGAACAACATATAATATATCTAGAAATATTAAAATAGTTAATTGTTAATCGTTTGTTTTTATGATTAAAATCGAAACCAAAAACTAGAAAAAATAAAAACTATAATCCTAAACAAAACCATCAGTTTGGTTAACTATATTTTTGGATTTGATTTTTTGATTTCATCATCATTTTTTTACACACCCCTACATTTGACATTGTGTACAATCTAGTTGGATAAATTCTTCGTTGAGGAGAAGTTAGATGAAAAAATAGTTTAGTAGCTTGAAGCTTGGCTTGTCAATCAAATGGTTAATATTTTTACAAAAGTATTATTAAATCAAAAGTTCATAAAATTTCTTGATAAGTTAGACATTATGACATTTATGCACTAATTTAAGCAGGAGTGTTGAGACATTCTTTTCATTAATTATGAGATTAGTTTTACATCATTAAGAAATTTGTTTGATGTACTTTTTCCTCTTAATTGTAGTAGGAATAATAAGAATGCGCAAGCGCGCACACACACACACATTCTTATTTTGGAGCAATCAATCTCATTCTTCTTAACTCTATTATACTCAAATATTATTGTACATATATTCAATCTGTGTATGATAATAAGAATATTCAAAATTCTTCTTTCCGCACTTTGAACTTTAACCTTATGGTCTTGAACACTAAATTTTGTAAAACTTGAAAATTTGGAAGTTTTCATTCTTTTTTTTTTTCCCCATAACAGTTATGTAGCAATCAAGTGATATGAGTTTTGATTGTAGCGATTGAAGTTTTCTTAGTTTTTGTAATAGATAATTGTAGTGATGGGTTTTCACAAACATGGCGTGATTTGTGATCCCTACAATGTTGGTTTTTATTAGGGTTAATTAGAAAAAACTCGATTTGTGTTTTAATACTTCTATAAACAGGTAATTTGAGTTTTGATTTTCTAACAAATATATAACTTGTGTTTTGATATTTTAGCAATCAAGTGACCTGAGTTTTATTTTTGACTAATACATGACCTATGTTCTATAATAGTTGATCAAATCAAACTAATAATATTATTAACACAAAGTAACAAAATACAGGTTATGTATTTGTCAAAAGTCAAAACTTAGGTCACTTATTTGCAAAAGTACAAAAAACAGGTCATTTATTTATTAAAAATAAAACTCAGGTCACTTGATTGACAAAATTTCAAAACATAGGTTATGCATTCTTCATAAATCAAAACTCAGATACTAAAAGATGGATCATATTTTTGTATTTAATCTTTATTATTATAATGAAGTTTCATTATTATGAATCTAGTTACGGTTGAATCAAGTTTTACATTAAAAGAATTGGCTGGCGACTAAGAAATAATTTTGGGAAATTGTGTTGATGAAAATTGAAATAGAGAATCTAATGCACCATCCTCTTGACTGAGTTTGTTAAACAACCCATATAATAGCGACACTCGAAGATAAAAATGCTACGCTATCCTTAAAGTAACGATAAAGCTACTAAATCTCAACTTGCACTTGCTTCCCATAAATGATTTATATGACTGTTGGACACTTGTTTATACTGTGCTTTACTTAGTGTATAATTAGTCTAACAATTTCCTAAGGCTATAACTTTCCATCACTTGGGCTTCGGCAAAAATCAACATTAAAAGTAGTTCCCCACAATTTACCGGAGTTGGTAAGATTGTCTCGTCATGATTTTGATCAAAATATGCATGCATCATTTTCCATGTTGCATACTGTTGAACTTCCATCCATCTTTTTTCCTTTGCTTTTTCACTGCTCGAAAATAGATATTGAGGCCCCTTACCTTATATACTATATATTTAAAGTATTGTACGTAAATCATATCTGGAAATACCGTAGAAATGTTACATTACAAAATTCTACAATACTTTTCCATTGCTTCCTTATGTGTATGTGGGCTATTGGATATGTAAAGACCTGACCTACTAATCCTATGATTAAGTAAGTCAAGTCTCCAACCACGTATAATATTTTCATATCATACGTAAGGTTGTCCTAAATCTAACAATTTATGTGAATTGTTTGTTTAAAACCACTACAACATGATACAAGACTTTTTACAAAAGGATTACTCACCTGAGTAATCTATTCATATAGAACATTTAAGGAAATAATTTACAACTTGGAGTCAAGCCCATGATACGACAAAACTTACATAAGATTTTACAAAATAGGAAAATTAGACTTTAAGTCTTTATATACAAACAAAGCTTAACTAACAAACCTCTATTCAGAATACAAAATACATATTTCAACCAAACAACTTGCTCAAAAACTTTCTTCCTTGCTATCTTGCACTCGGTTCCTAGTCGCCCCACTCATCCATAAATTTTTCTCAATCTGACCCATAGCCCATATCATGATAACAGTCATCATCACCTGAAATATAGCAATAGTGAGCCAAAGGCCCAGTACACAGCAACAACACCCAAAAGCGTAGTGACAATCATACCTTGACTAATGCAATGCAACACTAATGTTTCATTTATCTTTCTTTAGTATTCATTGATCAAATCATCATTGGAGTATTGAAACTCCGGGACAAGCCATGAGATTCTGGGGATCCTGAGTAACACTCACGATGCTCAGGGGGTTGATATAGATAGCCCGAATATCTATATCTCCTAGATAACGTTGCACTGAAAAGAATAATCTCATATAGGTTATATAGCCGTTGCTCAACTTCACTTAACTCAATCCATAATATAAGTTAATTCACATGCTCCCATAAACATTGAATTAAATTATACTACTTCTTTTCAAGAATAAGTAAATGTTGCTCAGTTACTACATTTCCTATCGATTATCCGTCGAGCCTAGTCATTGCATCATGACTATAGGCCTAAGCGCCTATACTATCATATCATTGCATCATGATAAGTTACCACTCCTCGGACCGGATTCAACGGTGAAAAACACAAGCAATTCAAGCAATACTTAAGTCATTTAGAACTTATATCAAATTTAAGTATGTCTATCCTAACAAGCATACAAGTAAGATACTGCGTACCTGTACTAGCTCGAAAATCAATAGAAATAACCGAAAGGGGATCACTCATTGTAAAAAGAAGTAATTATAAACTCACAGTTAGTTCAAGTATATATAGACATCAAATCTCAAGTATAATCATCCAAAGAAATTTAAATAAATCATTACAACATCATCACATAGCATTTAGATATCATATATTATCATACAATACTCAAAAAATACTTAAATGATCATTTATCAAGCTTGGGAGAACCTTTAACAACCAACAATAAGTTTTAAACTTTGTTTGGAAAGTGTATCAATTGAAAAGAACTAAAATTTAAGCATTGTTACATTTAAAATTTGTGAAAACTTAAAACATAAAAGTTGTAGATCTCTTTTTAATCTTTCCAACGCAATTTGAATCACCTCAATCGGAGGTCGGATGAAAAAGTTATGACTAATTTACAAAAGAGCGTCGCAACAGGGAAAAATATCCGAGAGCGAAACGCCCTAAAAAACGGGGTCGTTTGGGAGACCGTTTGCACTCAGGGAAAATGGAATTTTGATCCGCGAGCGCAACACCCTTGCAAACGGGGCCGTTTGGAAGACCGTTTGCACTCAAGGAAAATGAAATTTTGATCCGCGAGCGCAACACCCTTGCAAACGGGGCCATTTGGGAGGCCGTTTGCTCTAAACACCCTTGCAAATGGGGCCGTTTGCTCTAAACACCCTTGCAAATGGGGCCGTTTGCACCAGCGTTTGACAGTTTATGAATTTTTTTCAAACTTTAACACTTTTAACTTAAAAAAAAAAATAACTTTTCTCAACTCCTAACATGTCCTAAACCTTATACAAACTTCATATAACATTTCTTATACATTTAACAACATAAAACAAGAGTGATCTCCACTCCTCAACATCAAACAAGTTCAAACACTACTCCACAAGAATCAAACACTTCTTCATCAACTTTCACCAACCCTAGCACACTTCAAACAATTGTAATACTTATCATACTTCAACACTTCAATTCCAAACCACATGAGAGCCTTCTACAACCTATCTACAACAACTCAAGCATTCTAAAGCTTTCCTAACAACTCTAGAACATTCCAACAAGAATTTAGCATACCAACTACTTATATTACACCACACATGCATATTTCATGGATTAAGAGGGAAATAAAGCATCTCAAATATCAAATAAACTTACCTCAATGTATATATAAGGCTTGGGGAAGGATTTTTGGTGTGTTAAGTCCAAGAAAATTTGTTTTGGGTCTTGAAAATTTTTGGCCTTCTTGAGTTATGAATTTTCTTTTTCTTTGTTCTGTTTTGGATGGTCTAATGGTGCAATTAGACTTTGATGTCTATCTTTATGTTGTTGACTTTTGAGGAGGCAGATTTGGAGAAGGCTTGGGCCTTATTTGGGCTTTGATTTAAACTTAAGTTTGGGCTTGAGAGGCTAAAAAAAAAAATCTGCTAAGATAGTATCTAATTTAGGCCTAAAACAAGTTTAAATTCAACACATATAATTCATTACAATAACAATTAACACTAACATGATAATTTCTATCATGAATAAACTAGATATATTTACCATAGCTTATTATCTAATCACATATGTTATAACACACCCAACATTACAAACACACTAATCCAGTCAAACACATGCACACATATAATTATCAATTTAGCATGCATTAATATATATAAAAAAAATTATGGCTATTTTAGGATATCTTATTTATTTATTTTGCTGAATTTCTCATCTTGAGAGTATATTTTATCACATCACATTTATATTTATTAATATTAGAACACACTACAATATATAAGTATATGTTACCATATAACATACATAAAAAATGTATATATATGTGATATATCATTTACATAAGTTTCTATTCCATCTCTACAGTTTTGACCCCTTAATGCATTATCGATATGTCTTTATATTTAATCGTATTTTTACTTTTTATTTATGCTAAATTTACTAAGGTACGTTTACTAACTTTTGGACCATTGTTTAGAATATAACCAATTTTCATTAATGTCGATTTAAAGCCTAAACCCAATCACTCAATATACAGGAGTTATTGAAGAGTTTGTTGTTTCAAATTGTCAAACATCTTAATTTTCACAATAATCACCTGAGTGTCTTAAACTAGTAACTCTAGTAGGGTGAAATATTATTATTATAATTGTAATTAATAATAATAATTTTTTTCTATTATTACATTAATTTTATTTGGATAAAGTACATCGGAAGTTCACAACATTTAATGAGATCACAATGTTTAGAATAGTTTCTTCTGAGATTTGATTAAATGTTTTTCCTATTTATACATATAAATGGGTCTTAAAAGAAGGATTTTCTAAGTTTTAATTAATTAATTCTCTTGTTGATATGTGCCAATGGTGACCTTAATTGTCCCACTTTTCTAAACATTGTGATCTCTTTTTGAACCACTAAAAAATATTATGACCTAAAAAGAATTTACTTACTAAACGTTGTGACAATGAACTTGCCCCTAAACGTTGTGATATTCTTGTATAATTTACCCAATTTTATTTTGATTTGTGACATTTCAAAAGATGAAAGAACGCTTTTCAATAAAAATTGCGACATTTTTTTAGCATATAATTTTTCAATAGACAAAATTAGTTGTTCTTAATTATATCAATTGTTGAAAGTTTACGAACTCTAAAAGTGTACTTTGAAAGTCTAAGTATGAATCCACACGTAAGTAAAAGTTTAAGAAATTAACTTTAAATTTATTATCAAAGGCTCCTAAAGGACTTGCCCTTCACTTGGTCACCATCCTTGTATGCTCTTAGCGATTGTAAGTTGATGGTCAACATTTAAAGAACCCAATTCAACATGATGGAATGAGTCATTGAAAAACAATAATAATTTCATTAAATCTAAATTCACGAATGACAATAGTTCATCATAGGTCAAAACCTTTGTCATGGAAATGGATTTTGTCATAGAATCATTGTCTAAGTAGTTGTTTGAGTCAAATTTAAACAAATAATGAATTCTTAATGTTTTTTTCCAAAGCTTTAAGGGAAGTGTTTCAATTATCTGGTTATTAGAGAAATTAGTTTGTTCGTAACCTATTAGTTGTTAGGATTTGATAAAAGATTTGCTAGCTTATCTTCAAAATCCCCTTTTCTTTAGATCGGAAGTTTTCAAGTCGATCCATACTTAACTACTCCCATGTATAATTTTGTATGCATGGAGGCACGTCTTCCAATGTTTATTCTCAGTAGTTTTTCATTCAAATATTTTTTCATTATATAATATTCGAAAATTAAAGAGGAAGAATTGAAAAATCTCATGTCTAACATAAGTTGAAGCTTGCCAACCCCTCAATGCTAAATTTAAAGTAAAAACTTTATGTTGTCTCCATATCCTTACTCTCTCTCAAGAGATTACCTATTAATCATAATATGTTTAGGGTAAGAGTAAGGATGTTAACTAGGAGATAGAATAATCATATGGGAACAAATATACTAATTTGATTGTGTTATGATCTTAACATATCTAACTATTGATTAAGATGATGATTGTAACGATATAAGAACATTAAAATTAAATAAAGAATGAGAAAGTTATAACAATTAGAAGTTGATAGTGTAACAACAGAATTATCTAATAGTAAGTGTTGTCACTTTTGTGTTAGCTACTGTCTTTTGATTTACATATTATTTGTACCTAATATAATTATCCAAGTATGTGGGATATCATATGTGAAGTATGGGGGTTGGCTACACTAGGTGAGTCCTCACCTCTTTCTATAGAAATGTAGTGGTAGAGAATGTAAGCCATGTTTAGAAGTCTTCCTAGGAATTAGAATCTTCATTACTTGAAATTGATCATTTTGACTTTAAAAGAGGTTTTGATTCCACCTTCTAAAGACAAGATCACAATTTTATTTTTCCCATGGTATTTACCTTTTCACCTATAATATTTTTATTATCTATATTTATTATTATGGACACATTTGAAAAATACTAATGTGTGTGGATTCTAATTCGTGATGTTTTTGGTCATACATATGTATTTGTCATTTCTCACTTCCTTTATTCCATTTCATTCTAATCCATTCTACTATAGACTATTCGTTTCACACCGAACATGACAGTATAAAATTAAATTAATTTTTTTAATCAGTATAACATAAACTCAAATCTTTCACATATATAAATATATATCTAGTACAATATTTGTCAATTGTATCATTTTATTAATACATCATGTTCTAGCCATTTGTAATCTTTTGTGTTATTTAGAGAAAATATCAAATTTGGTATATGAATTTTATGTGAAAATTCAATTTGATACCTAAACTTTAAATGGTTAATTTGATTCCCAATCCAAGATTTCATGGCTATTTTTCCATCTCTTTTTTCATTTCCTTTGTTTAAATTATTGTTGCTTTATATATATATATATATATATATAATTTTTTTAGTTATTTTATTATATATATTCTATTGATTGAATGATACGTAGGGTATGGATTAAGTGATGGCATGTTAATTTAGAATTTTATTTAAGTTTTTGATGATGTGTTATTCTCTTATTGTCTGAATTTACACATAATGGTTAGGTTAACCAAGATAGTGATGCCGCAACTAAGGATTCAATTTGGAGCAATATTTAGCAAGTTGAAAGTTTAGGAATAAAATGACAAAATAACAAAGTGTAGTTAGTGAACATGATTGTCCTAATTTTTACCACTTGTTTTTTTATTATGATTTGTCATTTATAGTGACTTTCATTGAATTATGTGTTAAGAGATATGTCATTTATACAAGTAATAGTACTTAAAGAAAGCCATACATTTATAATATTTAAGGCAAAATGACATGACTCATGACACACCTTGTGTTAGGCACACAATTTGAAAAGTAATATTAAAAGACCAATTATTTCTTACAATTATAAAAATAACATTGAATATCATAAAAATTGCAATTATATTTTTTATTCATATATCTCTATAAGACCTTGCATAATAAGTTCATATTTGCCAAAATTATTATATAAATAAATTCAATTGAAAGATATCTTAACTAACAAATTATAGGCTTTTGAAAGATTGGTTCATCACTTCCTTATCATCCACATATTTTGTTAGCGATAGCAAGAGGTTTCTCGTCAACATTAAAAAACCCTTATTTAATATGGTTGAATAAAGCATGTGAGGGTGATAAATATTTATTTTTTTATTCATTTATTTGGCCAATGATGATAAAAATTTCATTAAACTTGATAGTGATGAAAAGGGAATATAGCTAATGTATTAGTTGTTATTGTAAAATCATTGTCCAGTTTGAACTATGAATTATTGATGTTTTTGTTAACTTTAGTAGGGGTGTTGTTTGGGATAAGCGGGTATAGGGTAGGTATGGTTAATTTCTTTAACGATAACCAAACTTTTTGGACATAATTGTTTGTACCTAAAAGAATTTTTGCCCTAAAACAATACTTGAACTTTTTAAATCTTTCACTCATGGTACTTTTGATTGAAATTTGGCCAAAAGTTCGATGAAATGCTGATGTGACACATATTCTTTATTAAAAAAATAAAATTTTTCTTCCAAGTCAACATATTTAATTTTTCCTTTAATTTCTCCTCTCTTTCTCTCTTCCCTCTTTACTACGTGCATATTCTTCTTCTTTCTTCTCTCTCTTTATAGAAGACACGGTGACAACCCTCTCTCTCCTTAATGTACAAACATCTTAAGCACCCACTATTAACCTAAAGGTATCAACTTTTTCCTCCACCCATTTCCCCATTACTAAATCCAATTCCAAAAACCCTCTTTGTTTGCTCTGATACAACAATCTAATTTCGATAAACCTAAAAACGATATAAAGATCAAAAGAACAAAAGAATTTTGATAAGAGTACACCAGTTATTAACTAAAATTCATCATTTTCTCCCACTTTTTCAACGTCCATTAACCTCCTCTTACATTGTAGCAGAATGCTGGAGATGCACCATATGCTACAATAGTTCGGACAAGGTTATCCATCATTTTCATGTTTCTTTCATACTCTCATGGAATTAAAAAATCCCCCTTTGGTAAGCCTTTATTTAAGTAGCTATTTGGTTTAGAGATAGAAAGTGGTGGTTTAATGGGAAAAGGTTTGGAAAATAAGAAGAGTAAGAAGAAGAATTCAGGATTTGTTTTGATTTTGATTTTTTGGTTGTGTGAAGAAGAAGATGATGATGAAGTAAGAGAGAGAGGGAAGAGAAAGAGAGAGGGAGAAAGGTAAGTAAAAAAAAAAGGAAAAAAATACCGATGTGGTAATTAAAAATTAATTTTTTAAAATGTGCATTCCCTATCATATCATCATTTCACCGAACTTCTAGCAAAAAGTATTGTATGTGAAAAATTTAAAAAGTTTATTTTTTTTATGGGTTGAAATTTTTTTAGGTATAAAACTGTTATATCGAGAAAGCTTAGGTATCGTTAATGAAATTAATCCGGGTTGGTAGGGTATGAAGTCTTATCCATACCCTACCTTATAAGATACATGATATTAATTTTTCTACCTCGAATTTACTTTGTAACACCTCATACTCATAATATACCTTATACCTTGTAAAACATATAAGATACATGGTACCTTGTGGAACCTGTAATTTTTGTATAAAACCTTTGATTTTTTTCTCCTTTCTTAAGTTTAAAGTTTATAGTAGTTACACAATTTCATGTAGTATATAAAATTAGCTTATTTCATATATTCACAATAAACAGCTAGTGGAAAGTGATTTAAAAAGTAAATTCTTAATATTACGAGTTACATAATATCGGGAATTTATTTTTATTGAAAGTTAAAACTTGGTGCTTTTTTTAATTGAGGGAAAAACAAAAGGGAAAGTAACAAAAAATAATAAAGAATAAATATATGTACAAAAAATTCATTAAAAGATTTGTATTTTAGTTTACTTATCCTTGGATGATACATAAAATAATTTTTAGGTTAAGCCATTAAGATCAATTAAAGGAATGTAACATTGTTAAAAACTAAATAGTCAAGACAACAAAGAAGTATCACTGTCTTAAATAATATCTATGTTGAAAAAAATTAGTAAAAATAAATAATACTATTTTGTTGTTAGTAACTTAATATTATTTAATCCAATTTTTATGGGGTGAGTACAAGATACCTAGGAACCTGTACCTTATATTTTGTAGAGTATAGGTTTTAGGGTAGGTACAGGGTAATGGAAAGCCTATACTTGTACTCATAACCTACCTATTGACTTTTAATACCTACCTAAAACCTATCTGGTTAAGTATCGTTTAGATGGGTACCCTATATGATAGGATTACCCGATCAATCCTAGGTGTTATAATTATTGGATTTATTTGTTAGAGAAAGTAATTTATCATTAATTTGTAGTTACTCTCGAGATTTCATAGAATATTTTCATATCTTAAGATCTCCTTCCTTTTTATTTATTTATCTTTTGGTTAAGATTGGAAGTTATCAATTTGATCCAAGCTTATCTACGCTTTTGTGTGTGTGTATATATATGTAAGTTATCTAATTAATAAAGTTATGAGGTTTTCCATACACAATTTCTTCACTATATAAGACTAGTATCTTGAAAAAAGAAGAAACTTTCCCTATTCATTCATTAGTCGAACTTGCTCACCTCTCGAGCACTCAATGTGAAGTCATAACTTCCTCATGTCTCCACGTCCTCTCTTACTCTCAAAAGATTATACATTAACCAATGGTCTCTTGAGCGTGAGAGAGGATGTTGAGAAGTAGAGAGAAGAATTGCAAGGGGAAAGAATTTGCTTTTAAATATGTCTTTCTCCATTGATCTCTCGCGGAGTAATTTAGGTCTTACTTTTATGGCAAATTAATTTTTCATTATTTGTGTATCCATATATAACACTCATGTTTTTCTAATTTTTCTAAATCAGCAATAGGATAATAGATTTTTTAACAAGCTCCCATTCTACAAAAACTTACTTAGGTTTTCTTTTTCAATATCATTATGAAGGGTTTTGATTATATATTCAAAGATTCTAGCACATTGTTATTTTTGTTCAGATTGTTTATCAGGAAACATGTATATATGAATAACATAATATTTACTCATAAACATATCATATAAACTAGATACACATTAGAAATAGATGCGGATTAGATACAAATACAGATAAAAATTAAACGATTCAAACAAGTCTAAAATCTACATAATATATTAATATGAAAATAGCAAAGAGTAATCACATTATGCCACTACATAGTTTGATTTTCTTCTACTTCACATTAGCTTTGGAGTAAGTAAACCTTTTACTAGTTAAAAAGATTAAGACTCTTATGGGAAGAACTTTTTAAATCAAATCTCAAGATGAAAGATCATCAGATTTCTATGATTTCCATTGCCTGCTAAGTCTTAAGACATAATCCATTTGTCAAAAGATGAAATTGAATCCTTCTTCTTCAAAGAATATAGGAAGAGGGAATTAAGTCTCTAACTCCCAACATCAAGTATGTATGAGATACGAATCCAATCCATGCGATAAAAAGATTCAATGGTAAACAAATAATAACAATTGTATATAATTTTTATAAATTATTTACATGTCATTAAAATCTGTAATTTTTAATAATGGCAAAATCTTTTTCATCCATGAGCAAATAGATCTTTCGGACCACATTGGTCTTAATAGGTCTGCCATAAATAAAAAACGAAAAGGATATGCGAACAAGCTCCATAGGTCTCGCGAGTCTGTGGACCTGTCAAGAATCCAATATGGTTGAGCCACTCTTACTTTTGTCTTTTTTCCACATCATAGATTTAATCGAGTGTATGGTTTATTTATTTTATTTTTTTGGTTATTTTTATATTTTATTTTTATCATTTTCAAATAGATAGTTATCAAAAAATTATTACATATAAAAAATAAATATTTTTAATTATAAACAGATTAAATAAATAAAATATAAATAAAATACAACTGCTATAAAATATAATTAAGATACATATGAAAACCATATAACCCAAGTAGACTATTGTTTGGGCCAAAAAAAGTAGACACATTGTATCTTTTTCATTTTTTTTTAATACATTAACGGAATCTTATTGTATGTGGTGGTAAAAGTCAATTTACAGACAAGTGGAGCAGTGATGGTGCATCAAAGCCACAATACTCACCGAGACCGCGTCAAATTTCATTGGTTAGTTTTATTATTGCCAACAAAAAGCAAATCCTGGCTGTTACACAGCAGCTATATCAATTTTAAAGTCTTTTTCTATTTAATCATAATTATTAAAATTATATAGTGTGTTACCAAATAATGTATATAAAATAATCACGCTCTACTCATTTTTTTTATATGTTGATTTTGTTTATAAATAAGAAATAATATATATTTAATAAAGAGAGTTATATTAAGTTGTAAATACATATTTTATATTACCTATAAAAATAATTATTCATTTTTCAGCTAACTCATTGCCCCTTTAACTATAGTTGCTTGTTTATTTTACTGAATGAATAAGATTGTAATAATTGTAATAAAAGTTATAGGATTTTCATTTGTTAATTTTTTTTTATTTTAACAAAAGGTATTTTTGGAAAAAATACAGATTTCAATATTGAATTGCTACTCTTAAATTTAATTAATGAATGATTATTCAATATTTTTCATGATAGAGATTTATGATAAAATCTTATTACTTAACTATAAACATTCTGAGAGCTTCTTATACAGAATAAGAATGCAATAAAATTATTATTACAACAAGTGAAGAAACACATGTTGGCCCAATTTATAGTAAAAAGGTAAGAGTTAGAAGTCAAATTACAATTAAGAAGGATTTTTTTTGTTGTAAGTTGATTTGTTTTGCTTGTAAATGGAGGAACAGGGAGAGGGAGGGGGAGAGGGAGAGGGAGAGGGAGAGGAGAAGGTGATGTAGGATATTAGAAAAGTACTGGTTTGTGAAACAATAGACAAATTCTATGAAGTTGCCAATAATATGTTTGGATGGTTTGTTTTTTATTTGTGTCTGTACCTGTATTGAAACGATATGTGTAAACATATCCGATTTGATATACATTTTATGAATATTTAATCGATTTGATCTTTTAATAAGATTTGCCAACTATTTTTTATTCATATCTATTTTTTGATAAATAATTTATTAGAAAAAAGTTTGAAAAAAGTATATATCTGTAATCTACCAACAAAAAAATAGTGTGGAAGAAATTTTGGCTAAGTTATAGCTCTAACGAACAAAATCCCCAAAATTACAGTTTATGATTGTCCAATGGCTTTTGCTAGTTAATATGGCTTATTATGGTAAAAGAAGCCCAACTTTAATAAATATAGCTTAACGTTAGTGAATTAAATACTCCTTTCACTAAAAAAAAGACTTGGGATTAAAAAATTTTGCCCTCTTATAACTACTGTATATTTGCTTTATAACCATTAATGCGGTTCATTAGTACTAAAAATTGTTAAATGCCTGTAAATTATTATTCAATACGTTTGACTTCTTTATATAACATATGACAATTATATCGAAATTTAACATATTACATTTATAATGTTACAGTACTATTTATATATTCTTACAAATATAATGCCATAACACCGTATAATTATAAAGTTATATTACTATATATTGCTATAATACTATCTATATATAATTCACAAATATATGTTATGGTACCATATATATTATAATATTAATATAATTGTATATCTATAATATTATATTATATTTAACATTAAGTATGCATAGATAAATATAACATATGATATATATAACATATATTATTACCTACATATTTAAGATATTATAGATATAATATTATAATGCTTTATAATTTCTACATGTAGTACATAATTGTGCATGCTTTAATACATATATAGATAATGTTATATGCTACGAAACTATCATATGATCCAACAAATTATTACCACACCTTTTTATTTTGTTTTTACTCATGAAACTTGATTGTTATATATTATGGATCCATTGTCATTCTAATTTATATTATTCTATGTGTGGATACAATTTTGCTAAATATGGGGATTTTATATTGTGAATGAACAATATTTACTTTTAAGAGATTTCTTACCGATGACTAATATTTGCTTAATGGAGGTTTTATATTGTAATTCAAGATAATTTATTGTAAGTGGCACCAAATTAACCGACATTCGTTTATATTATAAACAATTGAAACATTTTACTATTAATAGGTGCACTTTTTACTATGAGTTGGTACGTGGAATATATTAGAGAATACCTATGCGTGATTTTTTGAAATTGTTGATAGATTCAATGGAGATGTCAACAAATTTCATGGAATTTCTATTAATCTATAGGTTATTATAGTAAAATTCTCTAAATTAAAGTATATCCCCTCCCCTTCTACAATAGGAATTGTCCAATAGTAAATTAATACCATATTTTAGTTTAAATAATCCATCTACAAGAAAAGAAGCCCAATGTTAGTAAGTATAGCTCTCAATGTAAATGATTATTTGCTTATTTTGAGCTTAAAATCATAGTAAAATACCCCTCTAATAGTGATTGTGAGTAGTAATATTTGGCTTATTATTATAATAAGTGTTGAGGGAAGATATCGTTGTAGGATGATAACAAAAAGGGAAGAAATAAGATTAAAAAAATTAAATTTCATGAGTTTCTAAATTTTTTATTAATATCATGTGTTGAATTTGTTATCTATTAAATTTGTTTAGTATGTTTTAAATTTGTTCTGCTGTTTTGTTTAAGAAAATGAAAGTTCTTATTATCATAAAAAAGGGGAGAATGTTAAATTCTTATATTTAATTTGATGATAACAAAAAAGATGCGTATTTTTAATGCATTTGTTGAATGTATAGTAAGATTTTTTAAGACATAACTCATATTGAAACAACAAGTTTGAATGAGAATATATTATTTTGTAGACAATCTTGCAGTAAGAACTATTAATTTGCTCTCTAGCCTAGATACACGGGGGTTTGTTGAATATTTAAGCATGGTGGAAAAATTATATGACTTTTTTTTTATGTGACATTAAGTATTAAATTTATTCTATTTTGATAATATATTATTTTGGAATGACATATATTAAGTATTTTAATAACATGCATTTTAGTGGGACTAGTCTTATTAAAAGACCTAACATGATAGCATAAGACCCATACTGAATTTCAAAAGTATTAATTTGGTATCATGTAATTTTTGGTGGAATTTAAATGTGTTAATTTGGTATTTTTAATTTTTTTTATTTCCACAGTTAACTACATAATTTACCAATTTTTTATATTTAACTATTTAAATTTGCTCAATTTTACATTTTAACTATCTAATTAAGGTATTATAAATGATTTTGAAAAATTTGTAAATGGTAAATTACATTTTTAAAGTTTAAATGAAAAAGGGACAAAGTTTATAGGTATCCAATGTAAAAACTACCCCTTTTTATTTTTCTCCACCACAAAAATGTTTTCAATTTCTTTTTTCGATCTTTGAATCAATAAATTTCTTTTCTAATAGTTCTAAGAAATCGTAGATTATTAGTGATTTGTAGTAATTAACTAATGATTAAATTGCACAGCAGTAAGGGCCCACCTAGACATCGGCACGGTTCGGGTCGTTCCGGACCCGAACCGGAACCGGAACCGCCAGAGCCGGGGCGGTTCACGGTTCCAAGGAACCGCCGGTTCTGGCGGTTCCGGTTCCGGTTCCACGAACCGTTTTTTTTTTTTTTTTTAAATAAAAACAAAACCAAAACCTTACACGGTGTAAGTTACACCCTACCCCCCCTCAAGAACAACCCCCCTCAAGAACAATCCCCACGCACATGTCTTCTTCTTCTTCTTCTTCTTTTTTTTTTTTTTTTTTTAAATTTCAATATAAATGGCGTTCCGGACCCGTTGGAACCGCCGGTTCCACCACGCGAACCGCTTGGACCCGCCGTTCCGGCGGGTCCTTAGACGGTTCGGAACCGTCACCGACGGGCGGTTCCCGGGTCAGGAACCGCCGGTGACGGTTCGGGGCGGTTCCCGGTTCGGAACCGCCCCGTGATGATGTCTAGGCCCACCGGTGATGGTTAGCACTATTGGCCATTGATTATGGCTTGACCTTTGTAAGCTTGGCTAAAAGCTTGCTAGTTCCCTCTGACCTGTTGCTATGATAATATTTCCTAATTATAAGTTTTATTAAAGTAAAATTTCTACATAATCAAACACAACCTCGTACATGTAATTTGATATGGTTGAGAATACTACTAATGAAAAGGAATTCATATGATTCTCCAAGGGTTATGCAAAACGATTTAACTATTGTAATGCCAATTCATCAAATTTGACATATGAAAGGTTATTGGCTAACTGAGAACAATTTCTAACCAGTCTTCCCCCTCTGAGCGATTTGGTGGTTTGTTTTGCGTTTTCTTTAATTGAGCAAGGCAATTATAGTCACAGTGACCAACTTTGGACTCTTTTATGATGAAGGAATAATATCATGAATGTTACTTGAGTTTTAATGAAATATGTAAGGGATTGATCAATTTAGTATATAAAAAATTTTAAAATTGATCAATTTAGTATTTAAGAAGACTTGATGGAGGTAGTGTTGATAGGCACGAAAATTCTTTTTAAGTACTAAATTAATCAATTTCAAAGTTCATGTACTAAATTAATCGATTTTAAATTTCAAGTAACTAACCGTATATTTTGTCAAAGTTCAAATAGCATTTATGGTATTAACCCTTTGATAAATGGCAAAAACGCACTTCATTTCAAGCAATGAGCAATGATTATTTACTTGATGGATATTTATGTCAGAACTATACAGGTGAGCATGTTACTACTTCAAACCTCTATGCAGTACTTCTTGGGGATAAAAAAGCCATCAAAGATGGAAGCGGAAAGGTCATATACAGCAAAGCTAATGACAGAATTTTTCTAATGCGGGCTTTTATGCAGGGATGCCGAACCTTCCATTCCTTTATGCAATGGATTTCATTGAGGTGTTGAGGAAAAAACATGCTGCTAATGGTTACAAAGAAATGGTAGGTGACTTTCCTTTCATTATGGAACTTCCTTGTGCACTTTTGCTCTGTATTTATATGGTTATACTCGAACCTTTCAGGTTATTTATATAGAAGCATGTGAAAGTGGGAGTATCTTTGAGGGCATAATGCCGAAAGATCTAAACATTTATGTAACAACAGCATCTAATGCTCAAGAAAGCAGCTTTGGAACATACTGTCCTGGAATGCAGCCTTCCCCTCCTCCAGAATACATCACTTGCTTGGGGGATTTATATAGTGTAGCATGATATAAACAGTCAAACTCGTGTATCATCATTTTTCCTTCGAATGATATAAACTTACCAATATAATTATAAGGCAATAAAGGTTTTGAGGATGAAGAATTATGGGATGTGGATTTAGGCAAAGTTATACAATGATTTAGAAAGTCGGTAACCTTGAAGTTTGGTTGATAACAGCACCTTCATCAGCGGAGCCTTTGGTTTAGGTTTGAAATCATTTGACAAAATTTGATGCCCTCTCCTGTCTACTTAGATTGGTTTGTCTCTAGCCTTTGATATAATCCTTGATCCTTAGCACCTTGTGCAATGCGGAAGAATGATACAAATTATCCGAATATAGATAATAGCTTGAATGCAAGCAATGAATTAAAATAATACTCGAATGCAAGTATTGGAGCACAATGTTTTTGTATTTTCTGTATTGTTTATAGGTTACACCCTTGTAATTTATAGGCATAATTGCCTCTATAACAGCTAAGAGATATATTGCTCCTATAACAGAAAAAGGAATAAAATCGGTGGTACATGTGCAACACTGTCCACGTCAAAACCGTTGTAGCAAACAATCTTACAGCTATATAATTCTACTGTTTATTAAAGAAGGCTAAGTTTAATTGGGCAGCCCGAAATTGACCAAAGCCTTTTCCTCGGTTGCCATTTCCTCCTGCTGACCCAGAACAACCTTTAAGCCCAGCCCAGCCTTGTCTTATCACTTGAATAACTTTTGGCTGAGACTTCCTTATCACTTCCTGCACGAAGTACTGTCAGGCTGTCTTTGTCCTTCTGTTCCTTCTGGTCGTTTCTTCTCGCAAACCCTAGGAGTCCCTTGTCTTCAACCTCCAACTGGGCTGACCCGGTTGCAATCCCCTCCCCTTCGAGATCCCTTGTCCACAAGGGGCAATTGGGAAATCGAAGCTGCAACTTGCTGAAGAACTCCCAAGTAGCCTCCGTTGGAGATAGATCCTTCCAAGAGATGAGTAGCATCGTCTCGACTTTGTTTTTCCTTTTAACCATTTTGCGATCTAAGATAGCTCTTGGTTCTAACAACTGATCTTCTTGTGTTTCAGGGAATAGAGGCGCTCTTGCTGGTGGTGGCCCGTGGTAGGGTTTCAGTTGAGAGACGTGATAGGTGTGGTGGACAGCAGCCTCAGGAGGAAGATCAAGCTTGTAAGCCACTAACCCAACTTTATCTATAACCTTGTAGGGTCCGTAATATTTCTGTGCTAGCTTCTGTTTATTTGCATGCTTGAGTGATTTCTGCTTGTATGGTTGTAATTTTAACAAGACCCAATCCCCAATTTGAAAGTTACGTTCACTCCTCCTTCTGTCACAAGCGAGTTTCATCCTGTTTTGAGCTCGTTTGAGATGGAATTTTAACATCTTCAGCATTTCCTCACGTGTACTGAGCATAGAGTCCACCATAGTGTTGCGAGCATCCTTAGGAATGTAGGGCAAATGCAACGGGGGCGGGTATCCATAGAGGATCTGGAATGGGGTATACTTAGAACTGGTGTGGTAATTAGTATTATACCACCACTCAGCTAGGGGAATGAAATGACTCCATCTGTTGGGAAATTCTCCTGTCATGCATCTCAGATAGGTTGCCAAACACTTGTTCACCACCTCAGACTGACCATCAGTTTGAGGATGGTATGAAGTAGATAGATTGAGAGTTATTCCTTGTAAGCTTAGGAATTCCTTCCAAAACGAACTGACAAAAATTGGGTCTCTGTCACTGGTAATTGTTTCGGGCATTCCATGTAATTTGTATACATGTTCCAAATATAGCTGTGCCACCTGCAATGCTGTGTAAGGATGGGATAGAGTCAAAAAATGAGCATATTTGCTCAATCGATCTACCACAACCAGAATGACATCCTTTCCATTAGACTTAGGAAGTCCCTCAATGAAGTCCATAGTTATGTCTTGCCAACATTCATTGGGAATTGGCAAGGGTTGCAACAACCCAGGTGAAGCTACATTCTCAAACTTGTATTTTTGGCAAATGTCACAACATCTTACAAAATGTCTGACTATTCTTTCCAACTTAGACCAGTAAAAAACCGAAGCAATCCTTTTATAAGTTGCCTGTGACCCTGAATGACCTCCTAGTGCTCCTCCATGATACAAGTTCAAGAGTTTTCTTCTTAATTCCTCAGATGGCCCCACAACTATTCTCCCTTTTCTCCTTAGAATTCCATTCTCCAGGCTGAAATGTTTACTTGCCTCCTGCTTCTAATTGTGAAATGATCTTGCTATACCCATGAGGTAAATGCCAGCTAGCTTTGATTTCTTCCATTAGTTATGGAATTGTGGCATGAACCGAGAGCTGGTTTAATTGTGTCCCTCCACATCTGGACAAGGCATCAGCTGCATTATTAGTCTTCCCACTTTTGAACTCAATTAAGTAGTCCAACCCCAATAATTTAGTGAGCCATTTTTGCTGACTTGGTGTTACCAATCGTTGCTCCAAGAGGTATTTGAGGCTCTGGTGGTCAGTTCTTATCACAAACTGTCTTCCCAATAAGTAGTGACGCCATTTATCAATGGCGTATACCAATGCTAGCAATTCCTTATCATAAACAGACATACCCTTATGCTTAGGAGCAAGGGTCTTGCTGATATAAGCAATTGGGTGATTGTCTTGCATTAATACAGCTCCTATTCCTTCACCACTTGCATCTGTTTCAATGGTGAATTTTCGACTATAATCTGGCAAACATAGCACAGGTGACTTCACCATGGCCTCCTTTAACTTAGTAAACGCATTCTGAGCTTCCAAATTCCAGCAAAACTGATCCTTACGAAGCAAATTCGTAAGTGGTTTGGCTATGATTCCAAAGCCATGTATAAACCTTCTATAGTAACCAGCTAGCCCAAGGAACCCTCTCAATTGCTTAACAGTGGTAGGAGCAGGCCAATTGACTATAGCCTCTACTTTCTTAGGGTCAGTTGCAACCCCTTGCTTAGAGATGATATGACCAAGGTAATCAATTTGATTTACCCCAAAGGCACACTTGGTTTTTTTAAGATACAACTCCTCAGCCCGCAAAACTTCAAACACCACTCTCAAATGTTCCTTATGCTTAACCAAATCCGAACTGTAAACCAATATGTCATCAAAAAATACCAGAACAAACTTCCTTAAATAAGGTCGAAACAAGTCGTTCATAAGACCTTGAAAAGTGGAAGGGGCATTGGTGAGTCCGAAGGGCATAACAAGGAACTCATAGTGCCCATCATGAGTCCTAAAGGCTGTTTTGTAGGTATCATTTGGATGCATTAAAATCTGGTGATATCCTGACCTTAGGTCCAGTTTACTAAAACAGCTTGCTCCATGCAATTCATCAAACAAATCCTCAACTATAGGAATAGGAAATCTATCCTTCACTGTTAATTTATTAAGATCCCTATAGTCTACACACATGCGCCATGTATTGTCCTTCTTCTTAACCAAAACAACTGGTGAAGCAAAGGGACTATGGCTAGGACGAATGATTCCACTTAACAACATCTCTTTAATCATGTCTTCCAAGACAGTTTTTTGTATGGAAGAATAACGATATGGCCTCAAGTTAACAGTAGTGGTCTCATCCTGTAAGTGGATCCTATGATTACATGACCTATTGGGTGGTAAGGAAGTTGGTTCCTCAAATAAGTCATTAAATTCTTCCAACAGTTCAATCAATTCAGGATGAACAAATGATTTAACCACAGGGTCATTGACAGTCATGGTGTTACTTACAACCCAACATTGCACATTAAGCGCAGGACTATAAGTAGAAAGCATAGATGAGATTACCTGGTCAGTGACAGGTGACCACCTCATTATGCCCATGTAGCATACAATTTGTTCCTTGCCACTGAAATTCCATCTTCATGATCTTGAAGTTCCATTGTACTGTTCCCAGTGAGACCAACCAGGGCATCCCTAGAATGAGGTCATAAGCTGTTAGAGGAAGTGCAAAGAACTCAGAATTGAATTCTACTCCTTCCATTTTCCAACAGAATTTTGGAACCATGTAGTAGCTGTAGATTTTGACCCCATTAGCCTAGCTGACAGTGACTGGTTCCACTGACATCATATTACAGTTCAAACTCTTGGCTAATTCTTCATCAATAAAATTAGATGAGCTACCAGTGTCAATCAAGATACTCAGTCTTTTCTTCTTAAAGTATCCTTTAACACACATGCTGTGAGACACAAGACTACTATCATCCCCCATAGCACATAATGTCAAAGAAGCCAAGTCTTCTTCCAATCTTGCTACTTCTTCCACTCCTGACCCCTTCTCCTCATCTTCTTCATCCTTACCCACTATCAACAAATTCAGCCTTTTATTCTTACACCTATGGCCAGGACCAAAAGCTTCATCGCACCAGAAGCACTGTTTTTTCCTTCTTTTCTCCTCCAATTCTTCAGGAGAAAACCTCCTAAAATTCCTTGCAGCATTAGAGTTGTGTACAGGGTTTTGGTTCTGAGTGTTTGGATGCAGGGTATTCTGAGCAGAGGCTCGGTTATTGTATGGAAGGGTATGGTTAGGAATGGTTGTGGAATATCTGGGGTACTGGCTGGTTGGATTGGTTTTCTGGGGTTTATGGTGGGTTTTAGTGGTTGTGTTGGTAGCATCTTGAAGTTTGGCCAAAGTGTAGGCTTGGGATAATGTGTTGGGTTGAAACATTCGAATAGGGAACTGTATTTCTGGTTTTAAGCCACTGAGAAAGCAGCTTATTAATTGGGGTTCTGTGAGTTGGTTTTGAGCGGATAAGTGTATGAACTGGTCTAGATATTCTTGTAATGAACCTGTTTGCTGCAGCTCCTTGAGTTCGGCCATTGGATCCTCATAGGCTCTCTCATTGAACCGTGTGCAACGCCTGAGTAAGCTCTTCCCATGTAATTGGATTGGTATCTGTTCTTAGTTTAGAGTAAGCAACATACCAATCATAAGGCTTATCATCCAAGTGCATGATAGCCACTTTAGCCTTGAGGTGACTTGGTGTATCATCCAACATGAAAAATTGCTCAGCCTTCACTATCCAGCTCTTGATGTTGTCACCATTAAAGGTAGGGAATTCAATTTTAGTACTACGCAAAGGTAGTTGATAGTTGCTACCACCACACTGATCCAGCGTACCACTACCAGACACTCTTACTACCTCCTTAGTTGCGTCATTACCCTTAGGAATACTAGGTGATATTCCCACTTCTGTTTTTTTCCTTTCAACTGAGATTTGAGTTCGTCAATTACCTTAGACTGTTGTTCTAATGCTGTTTGCTGTTGTTGCAGGGTCTCAGAGAAGAGTTTAATCCAATTCTCCTGTTTTCATTTTGCTCCTTCAGCAAGTTTTTCATGGTCTCCTCCATTCTCTTGAATTCGCGTGTGCCTTCAACCATAATGCTAGCTCCTACAAACAGGCTCTAATACCAATTGCAATGCAGAAGAATGATACAGATTATCTGAATATAGATAACAGCTTGGATGCAAGCAATGAATTAAAATAATACTCGAATGCAAGTATTGGAGCAGAATGTTTTTGTATTGTTTTCTATTGTTTATAGGTTGCACCTTGTAATTTATAGGCATAATTGCCTCTATAACAGCTAAGAGAGATATATTGCTCCTATAACAGAAAAAGGAATAAAATCTGTGGTACATGTGCAACACTGTCCACGTCAAAACCGTTGTAACAAACAATCTTACAGCTATATAATTCTACTGCTTATTAAAGAAGGCTAAGTTTAATTGGGCAGGCCGAAATTGACCAAAGCCTTTTCCTCGGTTGCCATTTCCTCCTGCTGGCCCAGAACAACTTTTAAGCCAGCCCAGCCTTATCACTTGAATTACTTTTAGCTGAGTCTTCCTTATCACTTTCTGCACGAAGTACTGTCTGGCTGTCTTTGTCTTTCACTTCCTTCTGTTCCTTCTGGTCGTTTCTTTTCGCAAACCCTAGGAATCCATCGTCTTCAACCTCCAACTGGGCTGACCCGGTTGCACAAGATAGTTGATTTATGATGTTTTCTTTACTTTTTGAAATGTTTTCTTGATTAATTTTTTACTTATACATCTCTTACCTCTTTTTTTTTTTTTTCAAGAAAATCTCTTTCTTGATAATTTATATGTCAACAAGTGCTTTCAAATAAAGATTGTTGTGCAATGCCTATTATAATAAATAGTTGTTTTGACTTTGGTATCTTTTAAATATGGGAAGCTTTTTATCACTTATGTATTTTCCCTTATTAAGTTAAAATAAAGGGTTGCAACTTTCAAGTTTTACAAAAATTATTGCAATATTTGGGTGATTTAATTTAAAGTAATGCAACTCTTGATATAATTCTTTTGACTTTGGTACCTTTTTCACATGAAAATTTTTTTATCAGTTATGCATTTTTCCGAATTTAGTTAAAATGAACGGTTGTGACTTTTAAGTTTTACAAAAATTATTGTAATACTTGGGTGATGCAATTTAAAGTGACATAACTCTTAACATATCACATTACATTTTCACAACTTGAAGTGTTACAACACTTCCCATATTACATATTGTTTATTTAAATATATATCCATGCATATCACATGATTTTATTACTTTTCTTGCTTTCATTCCTCTTTAATATTACATTTTATTTTGTATTTTTTAAATGTTGCTTTTCTTTTTGTTATATTTATATTTGTTACATTTTTATGAACAAATTAAATCATAATTAAAATTCTAGTCCACCTGTTATATAGGCTTGTATCTAGTTTAATTAAATCTCATATGACATTTTTCCAAATATTGTGACTTTTCAGTATAGTTTACCTTAAAAACATTTGTTAACTAGTATGTACATGTTACATAATATAAATTATAAACATTCAAATACTTATATAGTGTATACTATATATTATATATATATATATATATATATTACGTAACCTTATTTATAAGTATGCGATTGCACGAGTAGTATATACAGTAAATAATTTCTTAAAAACTTATTAGATTTAATTACGAACACACACAATGTTTGTTTGTTGCTTTTCAATAGATAATATGAATATATACAATATATGCATAGCCTGTACCTAATATCTTTCATAATACATGTAACCTAGAAACATTTTATGGATTGTCTGTCGTTTGATTTTTAGCCTTAAAGATAAGGTTGAATTGAATAGAATCGTTATTTCTTTTTCTGACCTATTTTGGAAAAATAATTATTTTGTAGAACACGTAATGATCATTTTGGTATATGAATTTTATTTTTTTTTATTATTAAGTTCTTGAATTTAACATGTGTTAATTTGGTACCTTTTTTTAATTATAATTAACTACGTAAGTTTTACCAAATTTCAATATTGACTACTTATATTTTTACTCATTTTTATAATTAATTATCTTATTCAAGTAATATAAATAAAATCGAAATAATTTAATTTTTAAAGTTTAGGTAGTTATTATAAAAAAAAAAAAATTAAAGTTAAGGTATCAAATGTGATATTTATAATTATAAAATTGTTGTTGTTGCAAAATGAAGAATTGCTTTTCTCTTATGAGACCAAGGGAATAACTATTCGTTAGTTTCATTTAATACATTTTCATATCTATTCATGCAATCTCAAATGATAAGGTATAAAGACTCTTTTAATTTTTCATTTATTAAGAATTGTAATTTTATCCCACTTCATTTTATTTGCCAACTAAAGGTGCCATTAATATATCAGTTTCCTTCTAACTAGGTAAAAGAGTATACAGAGTAATGGAATATGTAAATATGACCTCTAAAGAGATACAAAAAGACAAAGGGTTAAAAAGAATGATATTCAAACTATTTTACGAATCTTGGGCCAACAAAAGGAAAAAGGGAAAAAAAACTATTTTATAAATCAAACTATTTTTGAGTTTTTTTTTTTTTTTTGTAGAATAAGATATTTATATTAAAGAGAACACAAACAAAATCAGTACATCCAAATCGAAAAAGAAAAAGATAGAGTTGAGAAGGCTAGGGCCATTACAAAAGCTCAACCCAAAGAGAGTCATTAGGGAAAACATCCCAAACCATTTTTTCCTAGTCTAATATCTTTGTACAATCTAAAAGAAGGATAATCAGATGCTACGAGTTTCAAAAAGCAATCTAATGGCACATCAAAGACCATAACTGCCTAATTCATACCATGGCCTTCATTTACAAGGGCGTCTGCTACTTGATTTGATTCTCTAGTGTAGTGAAGAACTTTGCTCCCCGAGAGCATCGATAGCTTTTCCTTCCAAAAAGAAATCACATTAGCATATTTGAATTTAGCTTTCTTTGGGTCGTTTACTAGTGTTACTACAATTTTAGAGTCTGAGTTAATCGCCAGTTCTATTATGTTCATTTCAAGGCACAATTGAATTTCCCATGCAATTTCCTAAAGCTCTGTGTTATGAAACGAAGTCACAGGACTCAAAGGCCACCAATACATTTACAAGATTATATCATCAAATAAAAAAAACAATGTATTCTGTTTTAAATAACATAGCAATATACAGTTGTAGTAGTGAAATATCTACCATGTTTGTTTTCATGTAACAGATTAGAAAATTAACAGCTAAGCAACATGTGTAGTAGCTGTTTTTGTAACCGTAGAACAGATAGCAAACATAGCTGGCAAAGAGTTGTAAAAACAAACTGTAAAGATCTCGTAGAGCATATAAAAGACAGAAAATAGAACAGAGCAGGGCATCAGCTTTTTACCCAACATAGATCTGAGTAAGGAGCCTACTGGAAGCTCGAATTCCAGATTTTTTTCCAACACCTTGACATCTCACAAAAGAACATAACAACAGTAGTATTAGAACAGAAATACACACAGATCTTATCTACGAACATACTAAAACATTAGAGAAATTTTAACCTAATTCTTACTTGGAAAAAGAAGACAAGAGAAAGAAACATACCTCGAAAGTGTCGGAAGTGAGAGAGTGCGAGAGAACTTAGGGTTTTCTTTTAACTTTCACACGTGAGAGGTTAGTGCCCGTATGGGGTCTATCATTCGTGCTTTCATTGATCTTTCTTTTGCGATCACCATGGCGATGGACCAGGAGTATTTCTCGTTTACAAGATGAATTGCAACAACATGACAGTAAGATTTCTTCATTAGAATAAAAAACTGATCGATTGTTATAGATATGGCTCAAGTTTTACAATTTGTTAAACTTCAAATGGATAATCAGAATACTACTAGCCATAGTAGTGGTTCATCATGTTATAATGATATAATCAATCCTCATTCATTCGGAACATCAAATTAGAGCTTCCAAAATTTTCTGGATCGAATCCTCTTTCTTGGACATTTCAAGCAAATCAGTTTTTTGATTTTCATAATGTTCCTGATACAGAACGATTGAAATTAGTCTTTTGCTATGGAGGGAGATGCTTTAGATTGGTACCAATGGTTGTTTAGAAATGGGTTGTTATCTACATGGTCTGCTTTTGTTAAGGCATTAGAGACCAGATTTGGTCCTTCATTATTTGATGATTACCAAGGAAAATTATCTAAATTGGTTCAGACAGGATCTATCTCTGACTATCAACATGCTTTTGAATCCCTTTCAAATCATGTCAATGGTCTTTCGGAGGATTTTCTTAAGAGTTGTTTCATATCTGGTCTTAAACCACTATTGCAGCAAGAAGTTCTGCTTGTCAACCTTCTTCTCTTTTACATGCTATTAGTCTTGCTAAACTACATGAATCTAAATTTCATCACCTTAGCATGACCACTCCCACTCCTATTTCATCTCTACCTAAACCTTTTTCCAAATCCACTGTCCAATCTCTTATACACCACCTCTTCTATATTTTCCAAACCTAAACAGAATATTTCATCTACATCTCTTCTTTTTCTACCACAAAAAAATCTCTTCCTTTTAAAAGACTTACTCCTTCTGAAATGGCCATTAGAAGAGAGAAGGGTTTATGTTTCAATTGTGATGACAAATTTAGCAAAGACCATATATGTAAAGCAAAGTTTTTATGCTTATCCAACCTGATAATGATTCAAAGATGATAGTTCATATGAGATTGAATTAGGTGATAATTCTGATATTTCTAATACAGTTGAAATTAGCTATCATGCTTTAGGAGTTTCTGTTCCTAAGACTTTGAAATTAGAGGTACAGTGGGTGGCAAAGCAGTGTCATACTTGTTGATTCTGGGAGTACTCATAATTTTGTGCAGGAACAAGTGGCTAAACGGTTGCGTTTACCCATTCTTGCTGCTAATTCTTTTCAAGTCATGATTGGTAATGGTGAACGACTGACTTGTTCTGGTTTGTGTCAAAATGTGCCACTTATTTTGCATGATAGTGAGTTTCTGGTTGATTTTTATGTTTACCTATTCAAGGGGCGGATATGGTTTTGGGAATTCAGTGGCTTACTACTCTTGGTCCAATTACTGTGGATTATTCTACTCTTACAATGCAATTTATGTTGAATGGGCAGTCCATATTCTTCAAGGCAATTCTGCTATTGATCCTAAAAGATTGAACCACATCAGTTCCATAAATTGATGAAATCTGATAATGTGGCTTATTTCTTTAGTTTGTGGCTCAGAGGGAGGATAATTGTCATGATACCACCAGCAATAGTGCTGTAGAAAACTATTGGGCAGATTTCATAAACTTTTTGAGTCTCCTTCATCATTGCCACCTTTACGAGATGTCCAGCCATATTCATTTACAACAGGAGACTCAACCTATTAATGTTAGACCCTATCTTATCCTTATTTCCAGAAAGCGGAAATTGAGAATTAATTCAAGAAATGCTTGATTCGGGAATTATTAGACCCAGTACCAGTCCTTTTTCATCACCATCCTATTGGTAAAAAAAAAGATGGCTCATGGCATTTCTGTGTCGATTATAGAGCTCTCAATCATGCCACAATATTGGATAAGTTTCCAATTCCTACTATTGATGAGTTACTTGATGAATTACATGGAGCACAGATTTTCTCAAAGTTAGATTTGCGTGCTGGTTATCATCAGATTCGTATGTTTCCTGGGATATTCATAAAACAGCTTTCGTACTCACGAAGGCCATTATGAGTTTTTGGTAATGCCCTTTGGGCTCACTAATGCTCCTTCCACATTTCAGGCTATTATGAATTCTATTTTTTGACCCTATCTCAGAAAATTTGTTATTGTTTTCTTTGATGATATCTTGGTTTACAGTGTATGCATGAAGATCATCTTACTCACTTAACTCAAGTTTTTACTAGTTTGGAAGAACATCAGTTTTATGTGAAGAGATCTAAATGTTCTTTTGCTCAACCCAAGATTGACTATTTGGGTCATATTGTTTCATGGATGGGGTTACACCAGACCCAAGTAAGGTTCAAGCAATTCATGAGTGGCCTATTCCTATAATCCTAAACAATTACGGGGTTTTTTGGGTCTTACTGGTTATTATAGACGCTTTGTAAGACATTATGCATCCATTGCAGCACCTCTTACAAATTTATTGAGGAAAGAAGCTTTTGTGTGGGATGAATGTGCTACTGTTGCTTCTCTAATCTTAAGGCCCTAATGACAACAAGTTTTAGCTCTTCCTGATTTTTCTCAGACATTTATTGTAGAATCTGATGCTTCGGTGCTGGAATGGGAGCTGTGTTACATCAGAACAAACACCCTATCGCTTTTTTCAGCAAAAAGTTCTCTTTGCGACTTTGTAAAGCTGGAGCTTATGTCAGGGAAATGGTGGCTATAGTAGAAGCAGTTAAAAAATGGAGACACTATCTTTTGGGGAGACATTTCATTATTAAGACTGATCAGAAAAGTCTTAAGGAAATCCTTACTCAGGTAATTCAAACACCTGAACAGCAACAATATCTTGTTAAAATGCTTGAATATGATTATGAGGTTGTTTATAAACCAGGTATAGAGAATAGAGTTGCAAATGCATTGTCGCGAAGCTTTTTCTGATGAAGCCCAGCTTTTTGCTTTATCCTTACCTTCTTTTGACTCTGTTACACTACTTAAAACAGAGTTTAAAGACAATAAGGAATGGCAGAAATGGATGTTAGATTGTGAACAAGGGGTTTCTCTGCCATGGCCACTCACGGTCAGAGATGGCTTGTTTTTTTGGGAATAAGATTTTTATTCCACCTCATGCTTCTATTATCAATTTGTTGATATTAGAATATCATACTTCTCATATGAGTGGACATTTGGGTGTTTTAAAAACTTTTAAAAGACTCAATGAATCTTTTTTTTGGAAAGGCATGAGGAAGGATGTGGAGGAATTTGTGAAGCGTTGCCATGTATGTCAACAAATCAAATATTTGACAACCAGTCCAGCAGGATTACTCCAACCTTTACCTATTCCTCAACATGTCTTTGAGGATCTTTCTATGGATTTCATTACTGGATTGCCAGTATCTAAAGGTTATTCAGTGCTTTTAGTAGTTGTTGATCGACTAACTAAGTACTGCCATATTGGTCCTCTTGCTGCTACATATTCAGCTACTTCGGTAGCATCATTATTTGTAGACATTATTATTAAATTACATGGATTTCCTAAATCCATTGTGTCAAACAGGGACAAAGTTTTCATGAGTCGTTTCTGGAATGAACTCTTTCGATTGAGTGGAACTACTTTGAAAATGAGTTCAGCCTATCATCCTCAATCTGATGGTCAGACTGAGGTCATGAATCGATGTTTGGAACAATATTTACGAGCTTATGTTATGGATTCACCTATACTCTGTCCTAAGTTCCTACCTTGGGTTGAGTATTGTTTTAACACTAGTTATCATACTAGTGCTAACATGACACCATTTCAGGCATTGTATGGGAGACTCCCTCCTAATATTCCACAATACATACAGGGCCAATCTACTTTGGAGGCAGTGGATCATGAATTGAAGACTCGAGATGATATTTTGAAAACCTTGAGAGCTAATTTAGCTCAGGCTCAGCTTCGAATGAAGCAGGTAGCTGACTCTCACAGATCCGACTTAAACTTTGAAATTGGGGATTTAGTGTACGTGAAGCTTCAACCCTATAGGCAAACTTCTTTAGCCAATAGGCTTTCTTACAAGCTTTCACGACGTTATTATGGGCCTTTTAGGATACTAAAGAAGATTGGAACTGTAGCAGATCAGTTGGATTTACCAGATCATTCAAGACTTCATCCGGTATTCCATGTTTCTTTACTTAAAAAAGCTTATGGAGAATCATTTCCTACAATTCCACTTCCTCAGGACTCTTTTGAAAATCATCCTATACTTCGACCGTTAGCTATTTTGGATTCTAGAGTTTTGGTGCGACAAGGATTAATGTTCCCCAACTTTTGATTCAATGGGAGACTCTTCCTACTGAGGTGCTTCTTGGGTCGATTTATCAGATTTCAAGAGAGATTTTCCGATTACCACCTTGAGGACAAGGTGTTTTTCTCAACACCGGAGGAACATGTTATGACACGAAGTCACAGGACTCGAAGGCCACCAATACATTTACAAGATTATATCATCAAATAAAAAAAAAAAACAGATGTATTCTGTTTTAAATAACATAGCAATATACAGTTGTAGTAGTGAAATATCTAGCATGTTTGTTTTCATGTAACAGATTAGAAATTTAACAGCTAAGCAACATGTGTAGTAGCTGTTTTTGTACCGTAGAACAGATAGCAAACATAGCTGGCAAAGAGTTGTAAAAACAAACTATAAGGATCTCGTAGAACATATAAAAGACAGAAAATAGAACAGAGCAGGGCATTAGCTTTTTACCCACCATAGATCTGAGTAAGGAGTCTACTGGAAGCTCGAATTCCAGATTTTTTTCCAACACCTTGACATCTCACAAAAGAACATAACAATAGTAGTATTAGAACAGAAATACACAGATCTGATCTACGAACATACTAAAACATTAGAGAAATTTTAACCCTAATTCTTACTTGGAAAAAGAAGACGAGAGAAAGAAACATACCTCGAAAGTGTCGGAAGTGAGAGAGTGTGAGAAAACTTAAGGTTTTCTTTTAACTTTCACACGTGAGAGGTTAGTGCCCGTGTAGGGTCTATCACTCTGCCATGAGGATATCAATTTTGCCAACTCTTCTTGCCATTCCTTTGGTCCATCGACCTTGATCGTCTCTCACAATAGCTCTGATTGTTGCTATTTCAGTAGATGGATAGATTGATCCATTAGTATTCAGTTTGTACCACTTAGCTTTTGGAGGGGACCATCTGAAGTTAAGTCTTTCAATATGGAAAATTTTCTCTCTTTTTTAGTAATGCGCCCACAATTCATTTGTTGTTGTTTTTATGTCTTCTTCAAGGTCTAAAGCTGTGCTAGCTGGTTGGAAGATGAGATTGTTTCTGGACAACCATATTTTCCAAAGCATTACACCAAAGGCGAATTGATTTAGAACCCTAGTTTGGAACAGGTGATGCTTTTGGAGTTTACAATTTTTTTTATCCAATTGATCTAATTTTCTCTAAGATACATGTTGTTTAAATGGACTGTTTCCCATTAGCACATGATGTGTTTGATGGAGGACACTCTTTTAGAGTATGCTTGATTGTTTCTTCTGAGTAGGAGCATCTTGGGCAAGAAGAAAAAGAGGTGATGTTGTTGCCTCTCATAGCTCTTTTGGTTCGTAATTATAGGTTTTTAGGTGATTTGGCATGGATTTTGAAAATAAATTTGAAAAAAAGGTTATGGTGAAAGATATTACAAAAGTAGGCTATCAAAGGCACTGTTTGTAACAACGCCTTCTTCACAAAAATATATTTCCCTTAAAGGCGATGTTTATAACAGTGCCTTCAGTACAAACTATAAAAAAAATATATATATATTGGTAAGGATAGTATGACCTAATATAATCAACACAAATAATAAACCTAGATTCAATTTCAAAATTCCTAAAGTGAACACAACTTCAACTAATCTTTTTGACATTATATTATCAAGCAAATAAAAGTAGATCAAGTATGGTATTTAAAAACTTAAAAAACTTAATTATAAAATTGAAAAAAAATAATTAAAGCATTTTTATGTAATCCATTAAAATTAAAACAAATAATAAATTTTGATTTAATTTCAAAATTCGTAAATTTGAACACAAGTTCAATCAATTTTTTATCATCACATTATCAAGTAAACAAAAAACACAATTTAAAAAAATCAAAAATTAGAATTTTTAAAAAACGATATGAAATATATTGTATTAAAAATTTCCTAAAGTGAACTTAAAAAATTCAATTTAAAAAAAATTGTTATTTCTTTTTATTTGATATTATTTTTATCCTAATGATATTTTTATAATTTTTTAAAAATATTGTTATTTACTTCCTTTTCCTAAATTACGAGACTAAAAACACATAAATATATTTCAAAAGTATAAATGTATATTATCAAATTATATTTAAGCATCATAGTTATTTCTTTTTATTTGATTTCTTGATAAATCAAAATTTATTATTTGTTTAAATTTTAATGGTTACAAAAAAACGCTTTAGTTATTTTTTTTTTCTAATTTTATAACAGAAGCTTTTTAATTTTTTAAATATCATACTTGATCTTATTTTTATTTGCTTGATACTGTAACATCAAAAAAATTAATTGAAGTTAGGCTCACTTTAAGAAATTTGAAATTGAATTTAGATTTATTATTTGTTTTGATAATATTAAATCACATTACCATTGTTAATAATTTTTAAAACTTTTTAAGTTTCAATCTTTTTAAGGTTGCTTTAGGAGTTTTTTAGTACAATATATTTCAAATCGTTTTTTAAAAATTCTAATTTTTTTATTTTTTTAAATTGTATTTCTCTTTTACTTGATAATGTGATAATGAAAAAATTGATTGAACTTGTGTTCAACTTTAGGAATTTTGAAATTAAATCAAATTTTATTATTTGTTTTAATTTTAATGGATTACATAAAAATGTTTAATTATTTTTTTTCAATTTTATAACTAGAGATTTTTAAGTTTTTAACTTGATCTTACTTTTATTTGCTTGATACTGTAACGTCAAAAAGATTAATTAAAGTTGTGTTCACTTTAAGAATTTTGAAATTGAATCTAGGTTTATTATTTGTGTTGATTATATTGAGTCATATTACCCCCATCAATAATTTTTTTTTTTAAGTTTGTAATGAAGGCGCTGTTAAGGGAAATAAATTTTGATGAAAAAGGTATTGTTTGTAACAGCACTATTAGTGTGTAACAGCGCCTTTAATAGCCTACTTTTATAATATCTTTCGTTATCATCTTTTTTTTCGGATTTATTTTCAAAATCAGTATCAAAAAAAAAAAAAAAAAAACCGGTTGTCTGTGAAAATCTTTACTGGGATATTATATGTCAAATCTGACTTGGTAGGCACAGTTTCGCTTACCTCAGCAGTAAGGTTGGAGGATTTCATTAGGTGAACTTTCCTGCTCTTGGTTGCAGAGCCATTATTTGAATTGTTTTGAAGATTGTCCTTTGCTGAGGATTTTACTCCTCGAAATCTGCTAGCATGTGGAGTAATCCTATCCTCTCTGTTTCCATCTTTAGCTTTATCGCTATTTTTCCCGTTGATGGGATTGCATTTCTTTTTTATTTGGCCAAAATCCAATCACCATAAACTGATGGATTTTCTTCAATTCTTTTCCTTTTCTTCTTTTCCGGAAGTTTCTTCCTGAGTGGTGCTTGGTTCTTCACCTTCTTTTTCAGTAACCTTCGGAATAGCTTGTTCCTTTATGACTTCCATTTCGGAAGCTTTCTTTTTTTGGGCAGAAGAAAGATGTATGACCAATAGCTTCACATTCAATGCAAAGGGATTTAATGCCTTCATATTGTAATCGACAGCTTTGCTTTTGCTCATTAATATTAACTTGGATGCATAATCTCGCTTATCGACCTCTTTCTGCATTTGTTGTATAGGCATCAATACGAAGTACTGGTCTATACTATTACCAACTTTTGTTATAGCAGGGGCTGTAAAGTATTCAATAGGTAGCTCATTTATTCTAACCCATATTGCTACCAAGTTAAAAGAAGCTATGGATGCTCTAAAGTTCAGCTCCCACTTTCGAATGGTTAAAATTGGCCATTGATGAACCATGGACCATCTCTGATTACACGATTGTAGTCTTCCTTAGAGCTAAAGCAGGTTGTATAATAACTGTGACCTAGACTTATTAGGGAGAAGTTACTAGCAAAAGACTAGAATTTTTGCAGCTTGAGAATCAACATTTTGTATCCAATAGAAGAACCATAAATCTTAACAATTAGAGCATTTTTCCAAGGATATTTAATCATTTTTTTCCTGATTTGAGAAGTTGATAACTTTAATACCTGTTTGGAATGTTTCTTTAGCATTTTTATCTTGATTCATATCATCTAAGGTGTTGTCCACTTCGATATCCTCGCTAAAAGAAACTCTTTTAGTCCAAAGTTTTGAGCATACGCATTTGGAATATTTGTGGCAGCCATTTCTTTATATGATTTGTTCACGAAAGACTTGTTCTCAGCAGCAGATGGATGTTCCATAGATTGACATTTTTTGTGTGTTGCAAAGGATGTGGAGACTACAGGCTCATTTGAGAAATCTTCAGAGGAGGCATCATCTGCATTGGAGGATCTTTTCTTTTTTGCGAGAAGGGGAGATGAACTTTCTATTTTGATGGAGACTAGCTGGAGGGGGCTGGTTAAGGCAGAGGGAAACTTTTCTGCTTGACTTTTTTCTGTTTAGCTGGACTTTAGTTAATTGCTCGTGACAACTATTTGTAAGTTGTTGGGTTTGAAAAGGAAGTGCAAATTACAATTGAATTTACTTACCCCTGTGGCCTGTGTTACTGTTTCTCTTCATAAATTTGGGAATACAAGCAAGGAGGCTACAACTTCAATTTAGGATGTTGCATGGCAAATAACTGATTGCGAATTTATTGAGCTTAGTCCAAAAGGATTTTATAATTGATAAAAGCTAAATCTTCGAAAAGGTTTGTAAGATTTTTTTATTCTTTAATTAATATTTTATTTTTATTTTATATCTAGTCATTAGAGGTGCAATATCAACATATCTTATAACCATGAAGAATAATACATAATAATACAGATATAAAAAAAAAAAAAACCTAAAATGTTTCATTTAGAATATATTGAATTTAATTTTTTGTAATATGAACATAGAGAATTCCTATTATACCTATCCCATTTGATTAAGTCATAAGGTGCTTTTTTGGAGAATCACTTAAAAAAAGTTAAACTGTACACTTTCGAGTCCATTCACTTAACTATTTATTAAAAGCTACTTAACTAAAGTGTAAATTCAATTATTATAAATCCCATCATTCATTAAGATTATTTTATTTTTTAATTAAATTTTATCAAGATTGTCCGGTCCAAAAGGATTTTGGATTGAATCAGCCCAATTGCATTTTATTCTTAGTGTACTGGTTTGGTTCACTTGAACTTAATACCTATTTACATATTTTTTAATTTATTTATTTGTTTATTTTATTATATTAACAAAAAAATTATTTGTTTATACCATTAAGTCAAAAATAAATATTTTCAATTATTTTGAGAAATTAAATTCATAAATAAGTTTTCAAGATCAAGGTCGACTTTACAAGACCAAACCATCTCTAAAAAATTTTGATTTAAGAAATTTGAAGCTAAATTTAAAGGTTCATATTTATGAAATTAAATTCATTTTGGTTCCATGTTAATCGAAATCTACTAAGAATAATTAAAACTTAACAATTGATAGAAAAACACTTTTTGGCTTGAGTTTGTCTGGTGTTAAGGATCCTGTTTTGAATTTATGAAGCATAAATTGCATAAGAAATTGAATGTTTGAAGTTCTTCATAAATATTCAATTTAATTTTTCAGAAATTTTTTTAAAAATTAAATTCAAACACAAACCAATTTCAATCCTTAAGTTATAATGAACCAAACATTATTTTATATTAAGAACATGCACCATTTCATACTAAGCTTCAATTTCTTTTTCATCAAAAACAAAATTCATTTCTTCAACAATAGTACAACAAAATCCAGTACACAAAGTACAGAATCTTAACAAAACAATTAAAGAGTTAGAAGTTTAAAGACTCAATCCAATATAGGCACATCTCTTTTACATCTAAGGGTTGAAATATCCCTTTACAATATGAATTCTACATAGAAACTGAAAAATCAATACTTTGGTTGGACAAAATCTCATAAAGAGATGAAAAACAATAAACAAAAGGAAAAGAAAAGATAACCACTTATTCTACAAACCATGACACTCCAATATTGGCACGACTGTTTTCAATCTAACCAGATCTGATGTAAGATTATGAAGATAGAGATGTAATATTGATGAATTGAAGTTGATGGGAGTAATATATAATTCAAATCTAAGATGATAAAAATAGATATGTAGTTATGAATATTAGTAGTTGTGGATTTGTGGGTTTTGGACAGTAAATAAAAGGAAAATGTTTGAAAAAAAGAGGCAGCTTGACTACTTGCCACCCCCTTATACTATGGTTTGATAAGAAGTTAGAGAGACAGAAAGAAAGCTATTAACTGTATCTCAAGTCCATCACATCTAAGTATTAAATCAATCCATTCAAAGATGATAAATGTAATGCCCTAAAATTTCTTTAAGACAATTACAGCCACGTGTAATATCCTAAGTATTATACGCATAGGCTTTCTTAAAAAGGTACGTTTATTATGAGCATTTGCTACTTGATTTAAAATTATGAAATCCTGTAATTAGATTCTCAAAACAATTAGATTTAGAACTTACAAAATAAACTTTACAAAGACACATTTCACTATCTACTCTCATGAGTAGATCAATATTTTATAAAACAACGTCATATACTACTCACTCTTGAGTAGTTAAAGTTTTAAAACAAACTCATACCATCAGGAATCTCTTATACCTTTTAATGATGAAATACAAAGCTTTAAAAACTTTTTTTATAAAACATGGGCTTCATCAAGCCCCTTAAAAAAATATTATAACTTAAAATATAAATTCAGTCCTTTATATAAGAACAAAATAAAATACACGGCCTTAACCCACTTCACTTATCTAACATCGCCCAAAACCTGAGCCAAACATTGCCATCATCAACACATCAACAACAATAACTCCATCATCATCATCCTTAACATAATACCTAGAAAAAAACAACAATAACAATAATGAGCCAAAACCTAGTACATAGTAACACAGACATACACGGAATGGCACACAAGCTTAGCTAAATGCAATGCAATAAATAGTAAGTTATTATCTTTCATTTAAAGTAAATCAAGCATCATGGAGCACTCACACTCTAGAACAAGTCACTAAGAATCTGGGGGTCTTGAGTAACGACACGACACTTAGGGAGTTGATATAGGCAGCTCGAATACCCATATCTCCGAGATGATATAGAAGCCTCATCTAGGGTTTGCAATCATTGCGCATACTCTACCCATCTTAATCTATAATATAAAAAGGCGCAATCAGTCCCATAAACAGAAGCCTCAATATATTATTTCTCACCGATCAAGATAGACATTACACCGATATCGTTTGCCTTAACGGTGACCCACTGAGCCACCTACAAATGTTACTGCATCATGACGGTGGTGGCCTAAGCACTTAAACTACTGTGTCCACTCAGACAAAGTTTCCGCTCTCCAGACTGGATTCAATGGCATAAGCACAAACAACACTCAATTATTAAAGCTGTTTTTAAATTTTAATTCGTTTTAGTATGCTTACCCTAGCATCTAACACGTAAGTTACTATGTACCCTCTATTTGAAATCCAAACATGCTCATAAAGGAAATCAGAAGCCAACTTAAAAGATAGATCAGGTGTTCATATCTGTAGATTCAAGAATTAAACTCATATAAAAAATCTAATTAAATATCCACTTATCTCAAACTTGTTTTATTATCCTATTTGATTAGATACTGAATAGGAACCCCCACTATGGCTGCGAAGATTGCCCCACCAAAATACAGATAATTCTCCTTTGTTTGCCAAATTATCTTTTTTCATTTTGATTATAGTATATTATTACAAAAGCATCAACAAAATAGTCATATAAAAAAAATCATTTTCTAAGCAAACACACCTTTGAAACAACATATTCTCTATATAATTATTGGTTTATCCTAACACATCATTCTAATCCAATTATTATCTATTAAACCCATTTTAACTTAATCCTAACCAAATTGATTAAAGTTAATCAATTAATCTAATCACTAAGTGACTTTGATTAAACTTAATCAATCTAATTCTATCTTACCAAAGTCTATTCAGTAGAGTTAAACTAAGATCGATTAACTAAGTTCATTTTATATCTAAAATTCATATTAACTTAAGTCTATGTTAACTTAATCTTAGCCAAGTTGATTAAAATTAATTAATCTAATTTATTTTATTTTATTAAAGTCCATTTAATAAAGTTGAGCCTAGGTTTATTAGCTAAGTTCTTTTTATACTTAACTATACATATTTAACTAGCAAACACTAAATTTTAACTTTTTTTGGGAAAATATAGCTGCTAAAATCAATCAAAATTTAGGCTTAGATACTTTTATAATTTGCAAAAACTTAAAACATAAAGGTTGTAGATATCTTTTTAATCTTTCTATAGCATTTTGAATCACTCAGTTCAAGTTTGTATGAAAAATTTATGATCAAAATAGTATTGCAACCAAAGAGAAACATGGGTAGATACATCACCCCATGTTCTACCCATGTTGTCATAGAAAAACTTGTGTTCTTTGAGTTTTTGAGATCAGAGAGAAGCACAAGTAGATAGGAAAGGTTGTGTACTGATTGTGCTTCTCCTCAAGTAAGTTAAAAACATGTGCTTTCACACAATAGCAAGAAGCATGGCTTAATATAAGATCCCATGTTTACCCTATGCTCTTCGCCCTGTTCTTTGTTTTGAAAACTTTACTTGTTTTTAAACTTGTTTGATGTCATTTTTTAGCATTTAACATCTTATACTCTACATACAAGCCTAAAATCATCATCTCTAGCATCTATATTCATGTTTTTACTTCATATTTCCATAAAAACCACTCCACCAACTTCTAATCTACACATCAACATAACACAACCTAAATCCTAACTCACATGCTCATTATTCATTATTCACCAACTTCATCACAATTACTACATATATCTAACATCAAGAGATCATATATACTCAAAAGCATCAATTAAAACATAATAAAACCAACAACTTACTTGTTTAGCCATTCTATACTACTTGATCTTCATATATTGTTGTTGTTGCTACTTCTAACTAGATTTCCTTCTCCTATCTCATCTTCCAACTTTGATTTCCCTTTTAATTCTTGTTGTAACTGAGATTTGATGGTTAAATTGAAGAAAGAGAAGAGAGAAGAAAAGGAAGAGAAAAAGGAAAAGAAAGAAAACGGGTAGGAAAAGGGAAAGATCAGAGAAGGAAAATAGGGAAAAGGAAAAAGGATGAAAAGATAAGGATCGGGAAAATTAAGGATATTTTTTTAGAATAGGGTATCACATTTAAACCTTTTTGGTAAATATCTTTAGTATAAAAATAATTAGAAAATAATTTGAGAACGTCCATATTAGAAATTTATAACTTGATATGAAAACACAATTCAAGAGTTTAATTTATAAAAATCTAATATTTAACTTGGGTTCGAATTCAACACTAATATTTTTAAACAAGTAATTGATGTAAAAAATTAATAAGATTTTACAAAATGAAAGTTAACCAAGATTTGAGGGTTTTAAAGAATTTATCAAACATTCAAGTTGTTTATTTAGAGGTTTAGAGAATTGGAATTACAAGAAAAGTATTTCAATTTGATATTTGAGAGAAAAATGGATAATCTGACATATAAAAATTGATAATTGAAGAAAATAAATGTTTTGACAAGAATATTAAAAATCTCAAATCTCAACTTAACCTATTTACTAATTTAATTATATCAAATCATCTATTCCTTTTTTTGTATTGTTTACTTATTTTAATCATTTAAATTATATAAACTACCTTCACAATTAACCATCCATTATATTATTCAATTAAATCATTTCTAATTTAATTAGGTAAGGATTTGGGGTATTTTAATAAACATCACTGGAATCCAAATTTCTAGCAAGCTTCAAGTTCTTCAACACCATATTGTACTTCAAAATCTTCTAGAAAATAAATATTAAAACCTAATGTAAACCCTTGAAATTTTGCTAAGTTTATGCTTAAATCTTAGAATCAGAAGTCAACCTGAAACCCCAAAAGTCAACAAAACACTATAACAACCCTTAGTGTTTAGATTCGGTAATACCGTGCTCTTAAACCCTAAACAATGGAATTGAGATAATTGTGGATAATAGTTTGTAATAATATAGGGAAGCTTAAAAATATCATATTCGCTAATTTTTAGTATATTTCAGATGCAAATGGGAACAATCTCGAAAAACATGTCCCGAGGTTCGAAATAGTAAAAATATTCTAAGGACACCGTTGGATTCGTAATAATACAAAGATTTCAAAAATATTAGATATCGCATTTGTACGCATATTTTCTTTACTACCGGTATATTATTAGTCTTGTTTACTATTCATTATTCTATTCTACTATTCATTACTATTTATCCATCTTTACTTTTTCTTACTACCTATACACCTATTTCTTATTTTTTTCTTTTCCAATACAACTTCACATGTCTCATATCTCACATCTTAATCACTTTTCATTACAAAACAATAAATTAAATAAATTTTACTCCCTCTCTTTCTCTCTCTATGGCGCCGGCCTCACCCCCTCTCTCCTCTATAATTTTTTTTTCAATTTATTTTCTTACATCTAATTTCCCAGCACAAAATTCTATAAATACCCTCTCTTTCTTCATTTCTTTCACACACTTCTTCTGCATACCAAAAATCTCCCAAAATCACTCCACAAAAATCCTCTCTATAAATTCTCTCTACCACTCTTTCATCTTCTTCTAACCACTAGGTAATTATCTTAAACCTTCTTCATGTTCATGTAACTTAGTATGAGCTTCGTGTATGTTTTCTAAAATTCCATAAAAGTTTAAGAAAGCAACAATAGGTTTAAGCTTTGTTCTTATTCATACATCCATTCTTATATTTTTAGATTGCTAATAGATTATTTATTATATTTATATAACTTAGCATGAAAATAGTATGTGTTTTTAAAGACCCAGAGATTAAGAAAGCAACATTATATTCATGTTTTGTTCTTGTTCATACATTATTTTATTATTAGGCTTTTACTATTATGCTCTTATTATTGTTATTATTATGCTTTTTCTTTCTTTCTTTTTTTTTTTCCTTTTTGGGACCAATCTATTTTTAGTCCCGGGTTATCTTGATGAAGCTAAGGCTCCCAATACTTGACCATATTATTATGCTTATATTGATTCTTATATATATATATATCTTTATTTTATTATGTGATATTATTCTCTTTCTCATGACTACATATTCATAAAGATGCATGAACATGTTGATAGTATCTCAAAAAAAATAAAAGGACTTTTCTTAAATGAAGAAAGAAGAAAGAAAAAATAAGAACTCTCCTTAAAGATAAATTTTTGTCACTTAGGAAATGATTTTTCCATAAAAACTTGAAGTGTTATCTTAACAAATCATTTCCAAAATTTAGATAAGTCCATCATAAGTTTTTAGTAATAGTAGTATAATGGATCTCATCAAAGAATAAACAAAGTAGATTTATCACACACACTCTTTTCAAACCAATATAATAAGAAAGTTTCTTTAAAACTCAATATTGCTTATTCTTTAGTTAACAAAGGTTTTTCTTAAACTTATTTGTGAAGTTCTCACCAATACTCTAAACTACTAAGGTCTAAACACGTTTTACAAGATCATAAAAAATTAGCTTTCTAAAAACAAATCTTACTTAGGAATTAAAGTTAGTAAATAACTTAAAAGATCATTGTTATTATTTATTTAATATGGACCTAACTTTAGGAAAAAAATTAAGAATATATAAACATGACTACTTTAAGAAATTTTAGTTACAACCAAGAAATACTTAGAGAAACTTAGCTTTTCAACCACTAGAAATGAAATTGGTAGAAATCTTAAAAAGATTAAATTTAATTTTGGAAAATTAAATTATTCTCAAAGATTAATAAATGAAGTTAAAAGAAGAAAGCATTCACTTGTAATAATTCAAGAAATTTTTCTAACAAACTAAAAAGAATTTTCAAGTCTTTACTTTTTTCAACTTTTAAGACATTGTTTTACAAAAATCATTGTTGAGACAACACCACTAAATTCATGCATAAAATATGAGTTAATATATATATATATATATATATAGATACATATTCAAAGAATTTTTCAACTATACAAATATCCCTATTTTTGTATAAAAAATTTTGGATAGAGAAAAGTTTAAAAATCGTGTTTTGAAAGCTAGAATTTTCATGGTGATTCTGTACCTTGCTGTTTCAGGACCCCAAACAAATTTTTATGACAAAAATAACCTTAAAAATGGATAGATCTTTTTGAGTAGGAAGAAAATGGTATATTATATGCGAAATTCCATGTTAAAATGAGCAAGTTATGGTCATTTTAAGTTGAAATTTCCACTAATACAAATTTTACCGCAACTAGAAGATGGAAATAGAAAATTTGATTAGGAGTTCTATAGAATACTCATTTTGAGTATTTCCTTTGTTTAAGAAACGAGGAGGATGGTGTTTACTATTCTGAAGATTATTTTGCTTAAGAGAGCTACCATCACAACATGGCTGAGTGATTCTACTTCCTTTGTTTTTCATACTTATGATTGTTCTTGTAGTATAGTAGCACTAGAAATAGGAAAAAGATAAAATGGAAAATGCATGTGACTTATAATGTTGGTGAAAGAACCTTAAACATATCGAGTTATGAATTGCTTGTAATGAATTGTATGTTCTACTAGCATGTTGAAATGTCTGAAATTGGTTGATCACTTGGAAGAAATTAAAATTAAATGGCTAGACTCTAAATAAAATTTGATGCATGCACTTCACGAGTTGAGTCTCATTGCATTCGCTATTATACAACTGGTGGGACGAGTGTATGATAGTGGTAGTTAGCTTAACCTGTAGTATCTGCATGAGGCGAGTAGAAGCCAGTAAGATCTACAAGTTTTTTATGGCGAATAGTAGCCGATAGGAATTATAAAAATGGTTTTGTTAAGAATTGTTGGCTGTAATTGGTCAGAATACCTAACCTCGAAGAAGGGCATAAATTCATTCAACATATGATTCCCGAAAAATCATATGTTTTGTATGCTCACGTGTTTGTTGTGTTTCACTTGCTTGTATACTCAGGACCATTTGTTCTTATATCTGAGGTCTTTACATATCCGTGTAAGTCATCTTTTGGGAGCTTTTGGGGGAAATCTACTCGAAGATTTAGAATAGACTTCCTTTAAAATCTTTTAGTGAAAGTGTTTAAGTTATCTTGTAAAGACTTAGTAATTTTTATATGATCCTTGGAGATTAGCGGGGGAATGCCTTAAGACTTGTGTAATGGACTCTTAATTGTTATTGTAGGTTAATTTTATTTCTAGATTCTTGCTTGTTTATTATTACTTGCTTAAATCACACTTCCCAATGGCATCTTCTATTATCGTGTTGTATGCCTTACATATAATACTAAGACTTTCGTGTGACTAAGGTAGTCATTCTTAAGTTTTGATATTGTATGTGGCGAACTGCTACATTTAGGCTACCCTTCAAGGCTTGATAGTTTAAGTTGGCATCAAAGCAACAAGTTTATAGGGATAAGGTAATAGGAATCAATCTAGAAAAAGAAAAGGGTAGATAAAAATTAAGTAGTCAAGGTTTAGATTTAGATAAGTTAAGAAGGCTTAGATTTTCTAAAAAAAGACTAATAACCTTCTTTGTGTTTTATAGCTTACCCTTGGATAAGTTAGGCCGAAGGCCTAGTGCCTCACTATGAGAAGTGACGAGACCTTTGTGGATTATCGGTAGAACGTTAGGATTTCATGTGAAGAATTTGCCCTTATAGGACGTCCTAGGTCCACTCGTGAGATGTGCAATATGTGGAGAAGAGGACTACACGATACCATGTAGGATCGTGTTATTGATAACATAAGGTACAACACTCGAAGGCACACAAATTGGACAGATATGGAGGTCATCTACGGAATGGAAAGACTTATGGGTTACTACTACAATACTCCCATGCTCTAGGAGGCCATGTTTATCTTCCAAAATGATGGACACTCGAGTTTTCCCGACTTCAAAACTTGGAACTTTGTAGGTCTGATGTACATTTATGCCCATGATAAGCTCGCCAACCACATCGAATGGGGCCAAGCTGATGAAGAATCCTATTTCTATTGATATGGAGTATATCGAAATATGCTACCATATCCCGATGAGCCAGCCCCAACACAGCCACAAGACAAAGATGGGGGTGAATATGTAGGAGCGGAAGGAAACATGGAAGGAGTTGAAGAAAAAGAGGAGGACGAAGAGGAAGATTTGGAAGAGAATGAAGAAGTAAGCCAAGAAGTGGAGCCGATGGTGCCACAAACAAATCACCATTGGGAATGCCTTGTCTTCGACCCCCATGGAGTTAATCATAATTCTAGATGGCATGCCGACCCAACTTCAGATACAAAGTGCCCCGAGTAGGAGCCAATCTCACACCCCCATGCCGAGAGATCAAACCGATGATGTGATGATGGGGGAATCCAATGAAGGACATCCACCGCAAAGAGCCCGAGAGCAAGGAGAACCTAGCACATCAAGGATTCATCCCTCCAGCAAGGGTAAGAGGATGATGGTACGAAGCTACTCGAGGCAATTCGTAGCAAAGAGGCCTAAGATAACTCCTAGCCCTAACCATCACTAAATGACCCCCTCCCCATAAAAGATGATGAAGAAAGATGAAGGAAGAGCGAAGAAATGAAGTGATCACCCGAGTACATCCCAAAAGTCCAACTAAAATTTTGTAACAAGATCGACCTAAGTTATAGGATTGATTAGGAATTTAGCTTATGTTTTCGGATAGGTGTTTTTTATTTGTGATGTTTTGTGATTTCCTATTGTAAGCTTTTATTGTTGATTTCTCTTATGTAGGTCTCGTAACCTTAGATGTTTTAAATTTAATGAAGTATTTCTGGTTTGAACAATTTCGATTTCCTGATTTGATAAAATATATAAACTTCTTTTGTGAATTTGATATATTCTCTATCGTGTTGGAATTTTGAAATTTCCGTGATGTTTGTGATTCAATGCTTAAAAAGGAGACTTAGTAATTAAAACTCATGTAATGAAAATTTAAACAGTCGACCAAGATGAGGACTCGTAAGGGAAAGACGTGCATCAAATGATCCACCAAATGAAGCAAATCAACAAGAAGCACCTCCAATGGTTCTGCCCCAAACCCACAAGGCGACTTACAGGCCACACTCGGTCAATTAACACAGATTTGAATGTGTTAGTACAACAATGAAATATGAATATGCCAGCACTAACACTGGCACAAGCACCACCTCAACAAGTACATCAAGCATCCTTGCAAGGACCTACACCACATGATGCCCAGCCACATACTGTGCCTTTGTTGCCAATGCCACCACCTTGACCTTACAAGACTTCGCTTCCAGATTTCATTAAGAGCATGGAGCCTTTGGAAAACAGATGAAGCCTAGGATTGTCTTGCACAAATAGAACGATCATTTGCTGCATGTGAAGTATCCCATCACCTCTATCTAAGTTATGGCACATATATGATGAGATTTAATGCTCGAATCTGGTGGGAGTAAAAAAGTTAAGAGTTGCCACCACCCATTACTTGGGATATGTTTCGAAATAAGTTTTTGGAGAACTACTTTCCAAGAAGCTTGAGAGTGAGATATAGTGCTGACTTCTTGCATATATCTCAGAAAGGAAGGACTATAGAGCAATATGAAATAGAATTTAGTAG